>QFEO01002136.1:4541-15197 GCA_003316615.1 Amanita pseudoporphyria
CTAAACTCTTGTAAGTGCTTGCTAAATTAGCCATGATGGTAAAAGTGTCTGGATGGTCTGCCCCAAGTGTTTCCTTTCTTTTCCCCATCACATACACCTCAAGCTTCTCTGATTCATCATATCTTCCTAAATTCTTGTATGTGATTGCTAAATTGGCCATGACAGTAAGAGTATTTGGATGGTCTGTCCCAAGTATTTCCTTCCATTTGTCCATCACATACATGTCAAGCTCCTCTGACTCCCCCCATCTGCCTCGTTTGTGTACTATGTTTGCCAAGGTGGTCATACATCTAAGGGTGTGAAAATGATCAGGTCCAAGTCTTTCTTTCCTTGCCTCTAAACTCTGTACATTCAACTTCTCTGCATCTAACCAACTCCCAACCATATCAAAGGCAAATCCAAATCTACTATGTTCATCATCATAATAATGTTTTTCAAGCTGCAATTGTATTGCATATACATCACTTGCTCTGATGTGTGGAACAACCTGGGCACAAAAGCTATAGTTATCGTCACTTCCATCTGCTATTGAACATGATATCAATGCTCTTGTCATGTAAAACATGGCAGGTACATCTGACTTCAATATTCTGTCCCTACTCCAGACATGTACCAAAGGATGCACTGAGTATAGCTTATTATTGTTCTTAATCAGGGAGAATGATACCAACATCTGAATGCCTTGTTGAAAATGAAATTTGTTCCACTCATTTCTTTCATTCATGTAAAGTGATTTGGGGCTTAACAGTGTTACTGATAGTGGCAGTCCCAATTTCTTTTCTTCTTCAATATCTCTCTTGCTGTAGTTTACAGCAGCATTCCTGAACATTTCTTCTGAAATATTCTCATAATGGAGGAAAGCAAAATATCTTTGGCACATGATTGCACTTTGAGCTGCAAGTGATTCTGATCCTGAGCCAATTATAACTCTATGTTCAATTTCCCTCATTGAAATCTCCCATGTCCCATATGTGGAGTATCCATAGTCAGATGCACCCTTGAATGCAGAATTCATCATTACCTGATTGGACTGCTTTTGGTACAGATCCAGGTAATCTTCTAGACCACTGTCACATGCCTGGATGTATGCTCCAGCTTGGTCAATAGCAAGTGGAATGTATCCCAATTCTGATGCAAGCTTTTTTGCCAATACAATTTCTTCAGAATCTCCATCTAGCATGGCAGAATTTAAAAGCAATGAAACAGCCTCATCCTCTCCCATGCCCTGAACCTCCATTGAGTTCCTTTTCAATGCAACCCTCATGAGTGACCTGTTTCTACTAGTAATCAAAATATTCCCCTCAGTTCCTGTAGGCAGGAACTTTTCAACTATTTCATATCCCCCATCTGCATTATCATATACCATAAGCCAATTACTTCTATCAGAAATCCACTTCAAAGTAGAACTGGCTGTAGATCCAGCAGGCAAATCATTAGCATTTGCAATCTGCCTAAGCCTAAGATCAATGGAGTGTTCAGAAGAAGCATCAACCCAAAATATGTCAGAGAACCTTGAGCAGATATATCAGAAACAGGTATCTAGAGTAATTATACTTCAGAGTTACCTGTGTTTGTTTTGTTCAATGAATCTGAGACAAATCTGAGTTTTTCCAATGCCACCTAATCCATATAGAAGGAAGGACTTTCTTCCTTTACTCAAATCATCACTGAAATGATCTTTGAGTCTCTGGAGATACACATCTCTACCAGTGAAGAAAGGACTGGAATTCCTCAAAGGAGGCATTGTTGGTATCCTCTCAGGAGCAGGACCTGGAGCCATGTAGTTGTTTGTAACCTAACATTATCACTGTGAGCAACAATTTCCAATTTAAGTGTTATGATGCATACATTCCCATGAATCTCAGTTAGATTGCTGCCTGTCACAGTTGTGTTTGATGCATGATGCAAAAAACCAGAGTTTATAGCAGATGCCATAAAGTCAAATGGTGTGCCAATGCACAATGCGTGATGGTGGTGGTCAAGAATCAAAGAACTTTGTCACGCAATGTCACACTTGCGCGCGTTGCTCGATGTGTCCTTTTCCTATCAAGCTCCATTGTTCTACATCAGAGCGTGAGCCGGTGACCGCGTCCACTGGGGCCGGGCTTTTCTTTTGTTGCCTTCCGCACGCCCTTGAACGTCCGCCTCCAATGCGTACCTCTGTCAAGCGCTTCTCACAACCCTAACTTCCCTGTCAGTCATTTGAGTATCCTTTCTCCGTTTCTGCCTTGGTCAGCATCCATCGTTCCGACTCGTCTTGGCCTGGGGTTGTTCGACAGCAGGCAGGGCTTTGCTAGATGGTAAGGGTAACCTGTTTGACGCGCCCGAACTTCTTGCGAAAAGGGAATGAGAATACTGGCTGGGGAGAGAAGCATCTAGAATCACAAAATTGGGCCGTAGGTCATTCTACCCACTGCTATCTGTGGTCTCCCGATCATATTAGTGGAACGATTGAAGTTCGCAAAGTCAACGCAATCATTGCTTCTCGTACCCCGCTCAAGGTTTAACGTTTAGCCTCTATTCCTTCCTCGTAACCTACCCTCCCTCACTTGGCAAATATTCTAAATGCACCACCTTCAACTATCCCTTCCCTCCGCCGTCCACCGCACGTCTCCCACTTATCCGTGCGCGATACAATTAGGGATAAATGATCTGATCTAATCGAAAGGCTCTTGGTAATCATATCAATCAGTAAATGCCAACCATCGAACGTCCAGTGTGCGGGTAGTCCGAAAATCATTTCCATCGCCGGTACGCAGTCCGAAAGGTGTCCGGCCAAGAATATAACTATACTCATCTTTGACTACTTTTCACGAGCCAAGATAATGACATATTTCATGTTCATGATAAGTCTTTCACGCGAATGCCTATCAACGCATTGAAAGCACACACACATTTGCATACTTGACCACAACCTTCTGGTCGCATGACGTCGGCCTTGAGATAATGCAAGGAGATTATTATGCAACGTCAAATAGCCGTACTGTGTGTCGGGCGAGGCCCAGGACGCATGGACCAAGTGTCTGAAAGGGGAAGGAGGTGCTGCTTAGAAATGAGAGAATAATCAGAGAGTTGTGGTGCGCATTTACGGTACGGTGGGTGACGACGTTATAGTATACTACTACAGCGTGGTAAACGTCAATACACTTGCCAGACATCGTTCGATTGCCGTGCACAACGCGTATTCAATAAAGGCACAAACCAGGTCTCTTTCGACGGATCGAAGCCTTCATTCCTGGCCTCAGGTAAGACTTGAGGGTGCGGGGTTCAGGAGCAGTACGGGCAGTAGGATTTTTGGTGACGATGGTGGGGTGGCAGAGATTATGCATGAGGGTGCCACATTGGTGAATCATGGATGTAGTCGTGTAGAGCGAGTAATGTTGGCCGTTATTGGTCGTAGTCTGGGGTGTTACGCATTCATGAGGATCTATAATTCATCTATGTACATCGCGCAGCCTCGCACTTGGCGCAACTGGGCGTACAGTTGCATTTTTTTCCCCATACATTTGTATATTGCATCGCATACCTAATACACACAGCGGTTGAGTAGAAATTTACTCTGACAGTAGGAGGCATAGCGAGTTGAGGGGGTTGGGATGGTCAGGTAAAGGGCAAGGGAGTGGACTACTACATTAGAATCGGAGGAAGAAGTGCACATGGCCGTGGAGGCCTTGGATCTTCTGAAGGCGGTGATGAAGTCGGCTGACGTGATTCAGTTTAAAGAGTCTGGACAATATGCGACCACATCACTTCCGACCTCATCGTCGTGCCCGTCATCTATCGCGCGCACGAAACTGACCGTGTCACCGCCTTCGCAATTTACGCCAACGCCACTTCACCTGAAACGTGATCACCAGTACTTCAAGCCGCAACTTAGTATTACGGATGCTGGTTAGAGTGGGCACACTCTCTAATTAGACTCTCATCGCCATCGTTGTTCCGAACGAGACGGTCATGGCACAGGCAAACAAGACGCCAAGTTCTTTCCTTGGTCGTATCAGCGCAGCCAACGGAAATCCGGAAAACGTAGGATACCTCTGGGGGCTTTTCCATCATTCTATGGTTGGTGTATATCGATCGGCCTTTAATGTGTTAGGTGATATTGGACCAAATCCTGAGTTACTCTCGAGGTTGATGTCTCCTAAGATAGTGGAGAGGGATTCTAAAAAAGTGGTGGTTGGCGTGGAGCATCGGGCTTCAATTAAAGTGGATCCCATCCTCATGACGTTTCTGGACCAGGAATTGACTTCCCTGCAGTGCTGCGACAACGGATCTATTCGGGATAAACTCAAACTCTGCAGGGCGGGAGCCTATTGGCTTGTCATCATCGGTATGACCTAGGACAAAGGTATTCGGACTGCCGAACTAAACCAGGTGTCATTGGTAACCTCGATCGAGTCTTGGCCGAATCGGATGCCACTCTCGATCGTTGATGTCGCATGTATGAGACTTGCGCCGACGCCTTACAAACAAGGCCCTATGGGTGTAAGGCCTAGTCGTAGGCCCGGGTTTTAAAATAACACCACAGAATCAGGCTCCTAGAACCAGCATGTGACTGTGCTCAAACAATGGCAAACTTCGTTTGGTACTCGCACAGAACGGCTGGCAAACTTCATAACCGGCAATTGCCGACACATCTTATCACGCCAATGTTCATTTTTTTCAAGCCATTTGGACTCTCAATCCATCAACGGCTGGTCAGACGGCATTTTGTACCATGTACTTCTATATATGGCTAGCTATATTATCATCATTCCATATTGGGTTGCAACAATATAGTCAAGATGCATGGATTGTGTGTGTCAATGTCCGCCTCAATGTTACAGCTCACTAGTGTAATCAATGCAATGAGAGACATTGGTTTATCCCCTGCCACATGCTTTCTCGGAATCCTTAACAGTGTTGACCATTATGAGGCTGCTGATATTGACAATCACCTTCACTACATACTCGACGCAATTACTATTCGGTGCGAGCCAGTTGTATTGCAATGGGCACTAGCTGTTGTTCTTGAAAAGTGCAGCAGCACAGACAACGATGTCTTTCCCCCCATAGAGTGCCAGTGCAGCCTGAACTTGAAGCCAGCATGGACACTTGCCAAGTAGCCTTGAGACCAGTTGTCACACATCATTGATGGTCCACTTGCGGCTCAAACCTGGCGCACATACTGATTCTATGGGGGACGCGTCATCAGTGTGCATTGGATGTACAGTTTTGATGCCTACTACTAATATTGTTGCAACCCAATATGGAATGATGATAATATAGCTAGCCATATATAGAAGTACATGGTACAAAATGCCGTCTGACCAGCCGTTGATGGATTGAGAGTCCGAATGGCTTGAAAAAAATGAACATTGGCGTGATAAGATGTGTCGGCGATTGCCGGTTATGAAGTTTGCCAGCCGTTCTGTGTGAGTACCAAACGAAGTTTGCCATTGTTTGAGCACAGTCACGTGCTGGTTCTAGGAGCCTGCCACAGAATGGGGCGCCCACGTTTCAATCAATCAATGTCAAGGTTTCGAGGGCCACCACACTGGTTTCCTCACGCTGGTAAGTATATATGCACGGGCCTATGCAATTTTACAGCATTTTGAAAGTTACCTAATAATAGCCTTCTAAATCCCACATGCACCTGTTACGTGTGTGATGCCTGTACTCCATTTAAGCATATATCTAATTCAACCTAATGCTCTTACAAAAAGCGGCTTCAGCAAGTCCACATTCCTTTCCGCACTTCAAGACTCAGCATGAGACGGGCTTGGTGGCTGCCGTTCGTGTCTTCATTTCTCCCCTTTGCCGCCGCAGGGCCGAGGTGCCGGTGCCTTTCGTATCAGTCATGCTGGCCGTCTACCTCCGAATTCTCGAAACTCTCATCCCAACTGTCTCAGCCATTGATCAAACCTACGCCTCCTGCTTCCGCTTGCTATCCACCCTCTCATCCATCGGGAAATTGCTCAGACGTTTTGTCGCATCTGGAAGATGCTAACTGGCGTTCCAACCTGCCCGGCGCCATACAAGCCATCAACTTTGAAAGTTACACGTTTCCAAACGGGACCATTGATGCATGTTACTATAACTACACGCTTGGCTTTCCTTGCGAACAAGGAAACATCCCGATTCTTGGTGTAGATGCCAGAGAGGTCAGCGATGTTCAAGCCGCAGTCAAGTTCGCAGCGAAACATGATTTGAGGCTTGTCGTAAAGAACACTGGGTGTGTGCTACTCTTGGTCCATCTCTACCTTTTATTGACAGCCGGCTAAAGGCACGATTATCTAGGCAGAAGTGCTGCTCGCGGCGGATTCATGATATGGACGCACAATCTCAAGAACATCACTTACTATGATAATTTCGTTCCTGAGGGTGCTCCTTCTAATCAACCATTCAAAGGTGATAGCCATACAATTTATAAACATTCCTGGCTCAACATTTTGTTTCCAGCAATAACATTGGGTGCTGGAGTACTATGGCACGAGGCGTATAATGCAGCAAAAAGTAATGGACGTATCGTAGTTGGTGGAGCATCGCAAGATGGCTCGGTAGGTGCCGCTGGCGGATGGATTCAGGGAGGTGGACACAGTGCTCTTTCAAGTAGTTACGGCCTAGGTCTGCATTGTCGCCGGTCGCTTCAATTGCATCCACTAAGATTTTCCAGGTGTCGACAATGCGATTCAGTTTACGATCGTGCTTGCCTCAGGAGAATATGTCACGGTCAGCAAGCATAAGTATTCCGATCTTTTCTGGGCCATCCGTGGAGGTGGTGGCGGCACCTTTGGCGTTGTTGTTTCTGTCACTTACCAGACGCATGACATACTCCCCGTGACGGGTGCATTACTTCTGGCGAACTTCTCCACGCCCCAGATCGCTCAAGACGTCATCACGGAATACATCAAGATTCACCCCAACCTCTCAGATGCAGGCTGGGGCGGATATTCTTTCTACTCGCAGGCCGTAATTGAGGTGTTCTACGTTGGCATGAACGTATCATTGGCAGAAGCAAACCAGACCATGACGCCATTCTTTGATTTCGTGAAAAACACTATCAGGAATCCGGAAGACTTTCAGATTTCCTTGACGAGCTTCGCATCGTTCTACGACTGGTATGGGTTCTTTGTCAGTACCTTGCCGGGTCAAGCCGGCGCCACGAAAGAGTTAATTTCCCGGCTCATGTCACGAGAGGCTGCTGTGGAGCGACCTGATATAGTGGCCAATGTGACGTTGGCTATCGATCGCACGTTTTTCATGTACGTTGTTAATACCGCGATCCCATTTGACGGATTGATTCATTTTTTTTCTTCTTTAGTTTTGTGGGTGGAGGAGCTGTTTCGCAATACGACCCAGAATCTGCCGGAATTAATCCTGCTTGGCGTAAATCCATCATCCTGGTCATCAGTGACATATCCTGGCCCGAAGGTACTCCCACCGCCGAGATCAACCGCTTAAGGCAGGGTGCCGCATCCAAGCTCGAACTGCTTGACCAGATCTCTGTCGATTCGGCAACTTACTATAACGAGGTTTGATTTCATCTTGACAATGACGTTCATCTGTTCTAATGGAGGGTGTCATAGGCGTCTCAGTATGAGAACGATTTCAAGAAGACGTTCTTTGGATCCCATTACGAGCCTCTCAAGGCAATTAAGCACAAATACGATCCCAAAGATTTGTTTCTGGTGACGGAAGGTGTTGGCTCGGACGATTGGGACAAATCGTTGAACTGCTTCCTCCATTAATTGGCTTATCTG
This sequence comes from Amanita pseudoporphyria, assembly GCA_003316615.1. Lineage (NCBI taxonomy): Eukaryota > Fungi > Basidiomycota > Agaricomycetes > Agaricales > Amanitaceae > Amanita > Amanita pseudoporphyria. The sequence continues at coordinate 12,284 of QFEO01002136.1, forward strand.
ATTATGGGAGCTACCTATTTGCGCTTTGTAGCGGGGTATCATGTTTCCCGTTGGACTTTGTTTATTACTTAGAATCGCGAGTTGCTAGAAATTCCCGTTTCTACTATGTCGCCGTAATGGGACTAGTATGGTTTATTAGCTGTATTTGTGAGGTTACGCTAAATGAATAGGTCAGACATCTTAATGCAGCGACCGCTGATCACTGGACGAAAGCGTCTCGCGATTAATTGAATCAAAGAACAGAAAAAAATATAAAACAATAGATCGGGTACCATAGCTTATCGTTAGGGCACCAGGGGTCAGAGGTAGGCGAGGCAGAAAACACAGCGGTGCGTCGTCTGGGCTAGGGCAGGAACGATCGTAGTTTCTGGATGTCTTGAGTAACGGAGCTGACTATAAGCCCAAAAACTCTATGATATAATAATCTGTGACCCATTCTGAATCCCAGCGGGTATGGTTTTCTTGGTAATTGATTGCTACTTGCTATGAATTGAATGGTGAGCTTCGCGTCGAACACGAAATTTCAATTTGAATTTTGAAACATTCTCTCTCGAAATCCCGAAGAAAGGGTCGGATGTCCTCAAGAATTAGGTCAAAGAATGGATCAAGGTTCAACCAGCCGCGGGAAAACCAGTATGTCGCTCGAAGACGGGACCATGGCTCGAGCGCGAGGCTGACCTGGCATCAACAAGACAACCGAAACCAACAGGAAGCTGATGTCGATTGTTGATGACTGCGAAGAAAAATGTTGAAGACATTGGTTTTCTGATTAGCCTTTTGTTGTGGCGGGTACTTCCGGCCCGGTCCCTCTCTCCCTCTCTCCCTGCCACATGCACAGTTGGCCATACTTGGGAGACCGGGCCTTGGATCTTACGAAGCAGGGCATGCCGCAGTGTGGTAGCTATTTGTGATGAATGGTTAGGTATGGCTTTGATACGTAAGTGGGAGTGATGTGAGTTGTAAGACACCATTGCGTACCTTGTTCAGCACGTAGCTACCCTAAGCAACAATGGAGGAGGCGATGTTAAAGCTCTTGAGCCTGACTCGGACATTCAGCTTACGGCCCTCGCTTATTCGGCTGGGTGCGGCGTTGCGCTGAACCTGGGGAGCGTTCAGTGATGCTAGGAGCGAAATAGCGGCATGACTCAAGGGGCGCTGGTTTTGATTTCTTCGACATGGATACTACGCCCCACAGCCATCTCAGATGCCCGCTACTCACCGGCACCCTCAATGGAAGGGACGGGTGGGTAGGAGCGACTCGGAAAGGCGCTTATACAATTGAAGGTGCAGTTAGCCACCATGACCTCCGGCCTATCTAACTGTCGTTACTAACATGCTTCTAGCCTCTCCGGTCATCGAGCCTTGCAACGGATCACAGACAATTCAGCCGCCTAAGTCTTTGTGCTGAGCTGAATTTGTAATTTGTAATTGACTTGGAGATTGGGTTCGTGCGCACTGTAACACAGCATATATAGGTAAATGGACCATCGATTTCAATCGCTGACTCACCCTTTCTCATCCGCCTTGCACCATAAATCGGAGGCAATAAACGTTCACGCGTAGCGCCTAAGTGGTTATAGTTGTAAGATGCCATCGTCACCATGTGGCTTAACGAAGCAACATTCAAAAAGTTAGGTTCTCGAATCTGACTTTCAGCTCTTGCTTCCTCAACTGATACAGAATGCACGTGGGTGTGGAGGATGTTTGGAACGAAACGACGTCATGACTTAGTACTTAGAGGGCACTGGTTTTGTATTCAAATCCTTCGACATGGACATGGACACTCCTCGTTGGCTGTGACCAATGGTATTGCTCACTTGTAAGTTTTTGACAATGCAACCCTGTTCGATGGATTAATGTACTTTCCTGCACCGTGACTGGGGGTGCCATTTCGCAAGCCGGTCCAGATTCGCTGCAGGAACAAAGGTCTTGTTTTTTTGTTACATATACACAGAGCCATATCAATTTTTTATGCAAACCAATACAGACTATCAGCTGAAAACATAATCAAATATTTTACACTTTAGAATCCTCCTTTACCAGAGCAGGCTACAGAACTTTTCCAGTGTCATTTCAATACTTGGTCTTATCCAATTGTGCTTCTGCATTTCCAGGCCATCCCTTTTTCTTGTATGTAGGCCATGCTCTCAAGGGTCTTAGATGGTCAGTCCAATATTTTCCTTCCTTTTTCCCATAATACATATCTCAAGTTTCTTTGCTTCATCATGTCTTCCTAAACTCTTATACACATTGGCTAAATTGGTCATGACAGTAAGAGTGTCTGGATGGTCTGTCCCAAGTATTTTCTTCATCCTCCCCATCACATACACCTCAAGTCTCTCTGATTCATTGTGTCTTCCTAAATTCCTATATGTGATTGCTAAATTGGCCATGGCATTAAGAGTATGTGGATGATCTGTCCCAAGAATTTCCTTCATTTTCCCAATCACATTCACCTCAAGCTTCTCTGATTCATCATATCTTCCTAAATTCTTGTATGTGATTGCTAAATTGGCCATGACATTAAGAGTATCTGGATGGTCTATCCCAAGTATTTCCTTTCTTTTCCTCATCACATTCACCTCAAGCTTCTCTGATTCATCATGTCTTCCTAAATTCTTGTATGTGATTGCCAAATTGGCCACAACATTAAGAGTATGCAGATGATCTGCCCCAAATATTTCCTTCATTTTCTGAATCACATTCAGCTCAAGGCCCTCTGATTCATCATTTCTTCCTAAATTCTTGTATGTGATTGCTAAATTGGCCATGATAGTAAGAGTACTTGGATGGTCTGTCCCAAGTATTTCCTTTCTTTTCCTCATCACATACACCTCAAGGTTCTCTGATTCATCATATCTTCCTAAGTTCCTGTATGTGTTTGCTAAATTGGCCATGACAGTAAGAGTGTCTG
>QFEO01002141.1:0-14459 GCA_003316615.1 Amanita pseudoporphyria
TGCTTCTCAACCATTGGTAAATGATTCAAGAGGAGATCCTCTGCAGACACATCAATAGCCGGCAAGAACAGTCATTCACTAGTTACTCAAGGAGAGAAGCAAAGTTTACCATTGCTGACCCCCTTGATTGCCCACCCTTCCAAGTTACCAAATCGTTCCTTCCTGATGGACATTCAGCCATCACTTTTCAATCCGCACCAGTATATCCGTTTGTGTCTGTTCCACCTGTACCCACCATATGTGACGTGGTAGAAAGCATGGCTTGGCCGGGCCGCAGGAGGATAGCTAGATTCAGCATGGTATGTATAGGAAAATTGGACTCGCTTACTTGGTACAACATGGTAGAGTGCTTATCGTTCGCGCCACATATAATTGCCTTCATAATCCACTCTACACACTCGCCACCTTCTCTATTATCTCCAACCTCCAGTTGGGTAAAATATGCTTCTGCCTAATTATACAATACTTTGTCCATAATGCATCCACCACGATTCTGTCATGTCTTGTACAAATAGATCAATGATGGGACCAAGTTTCACCATGGCGATCGTAGACAGGGAAAGGCTTGCCTAGGGCTTTTTCAATGACACTTCTTCCCTTCTGAGAGAAAGCAGTGAATTTGGATGTGCACCATCGTCCTAAAAAACCAACAAAGGCACACCATGCTCTACGTTCTGAATGAGGGTTATCAATGTTGTCCGCAAGTGACTCCAGTATATGACGAGCACGATGAGTGCACCGCCTGCATCTGCATCTGCATCTGCCTGTGCCCTATTTACCGCTTGTCAGACATTCATATTCTGGGAAGGAAAGAAAGGCTTGGAACAGGCCGTGCATCATTTCTTGAGTAAAGTGCCATGGAGAGTGTTGGGATAGTGGTGTAGCGTGGAAAGGAATGTAGCGTTCAGATTGTAGATGCGAGCGTTGGTATAGAGGAAGCCAAGTGTAAAATGTGGAGAGGCAGGCGTAAATGGTGGAGACGGCAGGGTCAACATGATTGGCTTGTTATTGGGCTGCTGCAACTTTGGCTTTGACCAAAACACGAGCATGCTATAAAAATATGAACGTGAGAACAAAGCAGTGAGAGGAGAACATGGCCGACAGGCTACAGCGTAACGAGCCACCAGTGTGTAGTCTCCGGGGGTTCAGGTGTACTGGTAGAAGCTCGTGCCTTGTGTCTGCTGGCTCTGGCTGGGATTCTTCACGAGGACCATATCATACTGGTGAATGAGATCGTACCACCTGCATGTTGGATTTCTCATCCATTGTTGCAGCCCCCTTCTTCAAGAAAGTGCTACTACATTCCTTCTGCAGACACAACAGATCATATTTGTTGGCAGACGTGCCAGCATGTTGTTCATCAGCCGACACCACCCCTGCAAAATCTCTGAGAGTTGGCATGATGATGGCTTTTCCCTGGGCACACGTTGGAGTGACTCCCACAGGTTCAAAAGCTGCTGTTGTTGCAGCTCTGGCGCGGTCATGTCTGAAGCTTGAGCTTCTGACATCCAAAGTCCTTTGAATTAAATACCAATAAACCCGTCCTAGTCAAACACATTCAGTCAAGCATGATTTGAAAAACTCATAGAAACTCGAATGCTTCTCTGAAGCCCTGCCAAGTATATAGATATTCAAGCCCATTTGAGAAGAGCGCAGCAATGTAGAAAGGGTACTTGTTTTGAGGAGTATCTACTCTGGAAACCAAGGGGTATGCGAGCATAAATAATAGCTGGATAAAACAGAGTTAAGGGTAGGTTTGGGACGAAGGGCAGGAGCACACCTTTGTGTCCCCAAAGTTCTTCATCTCCTGTGACCTATCCAAGCAGACTGCAGAGGAAGAGAGCCATCATCTAGGGCGATGGATATGGGGAACAAATTTCACTGAACAGATGGACGAGAGCATGATGCACTGCAATTGTATGTGTATCATCACCCAATCGAAGTCATACTGATACTTACTATCACCCTATCAATACTTCACATTGTCCTGCTAGAATAGCGATGGCGAGAGCCTGTTTTTTCAGAGGATCAATATCCAGTCCAAGGTGCGATTTTGTCACAGTGGCAAGTGTGACAGTAACCAAATAGACTTATATCAATGATTAAAATAGACATATATCATCAATGTGCTCGCATTTGCGTTGGACGTTCCTGTTGATATTTGAGCTATTATCCACACCCCACTTCACAGGTTCCCATTGAAACATATCCTTATTGCACGTATTACCCTACTTATTCAAAGAAAAGAAGGATTCTTTGTCAAAATATTTGTTTAAGAAGAATTCTGTGCTGTATTTGAGACTGTTGGTCTTTGTAAGGCATCGATCGGCTTCAGCTCCAAAACGAGGTACCAAGTCCACAAGCGCACATATTTGAGATAATGCTATAACACCCCCTATAACTGTTCCATCCGATCTTCTAGCCCTCTTCAAGATATACATTGACGATGATGACTCTGGATAAGGCCCTCTTGCTGTCTGTGAACCTGAAAGTGTTGGGTTAAGCTGTGGCACAATATCAAATCACTGTACATATGCCAGGAAACGATCAGGCAAGTCTGAACTTGTGGAGACGAGCCAGAAAATGAGGTGAAGTTGTCTGATTTGATGTCCTGCATTACATCATTAGAAAATAATTGAAATAATTGAAATCGAAATGTTACCATCGATCCCACTATGTGGCCAGTGTTCCTCGGAGTTGGTATTGAAGGCAATAGCATCGCATTTGCCATGTGGCCATTCATTGCAAGGTGGGGTGGCATTTATGGTCCATGCTGGTAGGACATTGTGTGGGTTATGATAAGCCTTCGATTGTAACCTGAAGTTTGGCCAGGCTTTGAGGAATGGAAGTGGTGATCGGCTTGCATTTTGGCTGGTGCAATATGCGCAAACAGTGAAAATGTTGACTCCAGAATGGCATTGAGTAATATAATCGATGAGAGCCGGTTCCAGATCTGGGAGGTTGAATTTTGTGCTGACCTTGGTTATTGATGTTTGTTTGAAGCCAGGATCCCGTGACAGTCAAAAGGCAACTTGCGCAACAGAAAAAGTACGGAAAGGGTGTAGTGTAGTGGGTTTCAATCCTTGCTTTAAATCTGAAGCAATTTTGAAGTAGTCTACAAGTTTCTGAGCAGCTGCTAAACATGAAACAGGTTTAATGCATTCAATGAGAGAAGTATGACTGTCCTTGTTGTCAACATCTTCATCTTTGGCAGCGTTAGTCTGTGCATCACAGAGAGAGGTGGCGAGGTCGAAATAGCAACATTTCTCTCTTCAATCAAGATGTCGGCAAATTTGCAATTCATAGTCCTGGTTGTTAGTTGAGCGTGATGGGACCTTTATTTCTGTGATGTGAGCATGCTCTGTGATATCAGCTGACCATTGGATTGCAACACCACTCATCTGGATGCTGTAGATGACACTTTGAAGGAACTCAAGCTTTGGGATGGCCCAGTGTTCAATTACCTTGCCTTTCTTTCCACACCGACCTCCAGCTTGGATAATAGCATTCTTGTATTTGTGAAATTTGGCCAGGGAGCATTGAATTTTAGCGCAATCCTTCTCGGTGATTTCTTGTGCTTGTGCATAATACTGAAAGTCCATTAATGCCCGGATGGCAATGAGAAAGTCCTTCAGAACAGCGCCAGCCACAACGGTGATGATGTACCATTGGATATCCCGGTGTTCACGTCCCGTCACTTGCTTCAAGCCAGTTATACCCCTGGAAAAGTGACGGAAGCCAGTATGCAGATGGAGAATCAAGAAGCAAAAGTCAAATTGTGCAGCGCCAACCACTTGGATGCACCATTTCATGTCGTGATCCCAGAACATTTTGTGCCAATGATGCAAGGGCTCTGGTGTCAAGAATAGAGATGGATTGGAAAGTGGCCAATCACGCCAAAATGGCAAGTGAACACCACTCAAACAGAGCTCGGCCATGGTGGGGATATAAGCATCAAGGTCCCAAGGGTCAATATGCTCAATCGTCTTGAGCATATCCAGTGTTTTAGTGGCCATTCATGATTCATGATGGAAGGGATCACCAAAGGACTTTCCGAATGCCATCGTAACTGATGACGTATTTCCGGCTACCCCAGCAAGTAGAGTTGACTCGGGTGTGTCGACAATACATGATACAAGTGGGGTGAAACAATAACAACGATAACCACCAGGGTCATTCATCATGATTCCAATCTTGGCTGCTTTTTTGAGAGGTTCTAAGATAAAGTCAAAACATTCATGTATTAGACGCGCTTCAAGCATGCCTTTCTTATTATTTCTTGATAAAAATTGTGGGATGGGGAGGAAGGCGAGGAGGAGAAATGTGTGGTTTGACGCCTTCATTTGAAACTCCATATCAAGGTTCACGAGACTGATGAGGAGTGGGTGCGCTTGTTGGTGCCCAGTCAATACCAAAATAGTTGTCTTGTCTGATGCCAAGATCGTGCCTATGAGTGTTGCGCCAGCTGGTAATTCATTCTACTGAGATGTTAAACAATGTTTTCAGAACATATTCATAAAATGAACCTGCATTAGCCATGCAATATCTGATGAAAGCCACTCCGTGAAAATGCGGACTGTGCATTTGGCCATTGTGAAGAGTTGGAATGGTGTAAACCTGAGGAAGTCCTTGAAGAGCAGGTTTTCCAATAGAGATTGTAAACATTCGAGGGGATCCCTGTAGTACAGCTGAAGGGGGCGCTTAGTTGGATGACGAGTTTCCCAAGCTTGGTACTTCCACTGAGGCTCGCCTGGAAGTAGCTCAGCTTGACTATGCAAATCCTTCGCTGAATTGAATGACAGAGAAAGGCGCTGGATCTGAAATTGTGTTAAAATCAATACTCAGATAAATGAGTAAGAGTATTACCATAGAAAGTTTGAAGAATTGATCTAGAAGAGACATGCTGAGGTCCAAGTGCAAAAGAAAGGATGCAAGCTCCCATTCATTGCATGAGGTGAAAGGATAGTACAGAAAATTCTTGTGGAGGTGAGCAAATTCATCGTTATGAAAGTGATCGATGAGCATCATTCCTTCACCGTACATCATAGACACATTAGGATGTTTTTCAGTAATGTATGGAGAGAAAACCGAATTAGCAGCTTCGTACATTTCGTGTTGTGTTGTGACACCTTCTTCTATGCCCATGGGGGTATCCTCAGTTCCACCTGCCTCTGGGACCAAACCGGTTGTATTGGGTTCGAATGTGGAGGTTTTGATCTCTGGAATTGGTGATGGCAGTAACGAATAGGTGTAAGGGTCCTCAAATTGAAGACGGCAAGACACATAAGGTTGGTTCATATGCTGAAGAAGGCACGTTGAATTCCTGAACCCTTTGGCACAATGGGGACAGATACTGGTGTTACCATTTTTGACCATCAAGGATGTTGAGAATCAAGGATTCAGCCGAACTGCAAACAATTGAAATCGCCATTCATTTAGCACTAGAAAGACATGTTGTCATCCTTGTCAGCGACAATGCCACAGTGGCCAAATCTATCTTTGACACCAACACACATGATAGACAACGGGTTAGTATAGCAGCGATGCTGGCGCTTAGACCATGGCTCTCTAAACGAAACAACAGTCACCTTAGAGTATCACGATGCCCTGCACATAGTGACATAATGGAAAACAAAGCAGTGGGCAAGTTGGTACGAATTACAAATGTCACACATGTTATCTTTACAGTGTTCTGTGAATGTAGCACTTAATTTGGCCTTTGAAAGCCTATATTCGCCTGGAGCAAACATGGGCATACACGCTTCCCAGAATCCACGTCGCTATACGGCCATGGACGCCTCCAAATCAATAAAGTGAGTTTTCAATTTCAAGCATGGAAGTAGTCTAAGCAATACATATAGGAAGCGCAAAGTTACTGACAAGGACCTGCAGAGTCCTGACTTTAGCCAAGACTCAAAAACGTACCAAGACCTACTTGAAATGGAGTGAAAACTGACTTTGACCATAAGGTGTCAGATTCAATAGATATATGCGCTTACTACTAACGCTGTACTGCCTTCTTGACGGACGCAGGGAGAAGGTCAGAAACTTTAGGGCTGAGCCACCAGGTCTATTCTGAGGTCGCGATGAGCATCCCAAGAAGGGCGCTCTTAAGGTATGACCATCGTATTTGATGCGTTTAACACATATTACTATCAGTATAGGTGAAAACCCCCTGATACCTGTTCCGAATGTACCTGGACAATTATCCATGACAACACCTTGCAAACTGGATAGAGAACGTTAATGGCAGCCATAAATATATCTTCTTGGCTGCTGGCGGTACGCTCAAAGGCCAAAGTAATATGCAAAAATTTGAGAGGGTTTATCATGTACTCAGAAACGGCCCAATGTCAATCAATGCATAACAACAAATGCGCAATATCAAAACGAATCCGCTACTACCCATCAGGTCAAGTCAAGTTCTCTCCTGATTTATATGTTGCTGACATATCTCCATCTGGTCAATTGACCAGACACCCGAAGCTGTCAAGAGCCACTGCATTTGACATTGTCACGCAGGATCTCAAGCGGGACCTACTGTAGGTCATTTCAATCATCAATGAGTGTTTGAGTAGTTTTCCATAGTCCTCCACTACTCATGTCGTACTTTCTCTATCAAAAGCTGTGGCCTGGGCTGAGCCACGTTTATGATGGCTTTGGCTTTGGCTAGACCTCAGGAAAGCCAAAGCTGCCTCAGGCCAAGCCGGGCCAGAGCTTCCCTAGCTAGGTCGGTAATTTCATGCCAGTCATGTCTCGCACTAATCCTTGTGCTAAGGTATCGGTCTAGGCTCTCTGGAACTACATTAAATTGCAAAACCTCCAGGACAAGGCTGATTGAAGAGTGATAAGGAAGTTATTGTTCATATGCTTACAGTAGTGAGGTCATTAGCTCTGTACATTGTTTCTTAGATTTCCCGAATATATGCAAAAAAACAGAGCATGAGCAAACCGTAACGTGTAAAGTCTGACAAAGACACCAAAAATGCTCAATGTCAACCCATAACATTCACAGGTGCTTCGACATGCCAGCAAGTAATCCCGCTCATTACAGCTCTTATACATAAAGTACTGAAGCTTCACTAGTCATTATGCCTTCATCAATATGCGCGGCATTTCTTGTATGTGCCGTCTTTCTATTTTTGGAGCTTGGTTTCTGATTTTTCACCTTGAAGGAATCAAGCACCTTCAATGTCAGTGAAGCTAAGGAGCTTCTGCAAGATGCACAAAAACGGCAAGACAAGGCACGGGTTTTAAAGAACCATACTGACCTAAAGCTCTTGGATGCACTCAAAGCCTCAGTAGCGGCACAATGGGAAGTTGATGAAGCGGATGTGCATGCCGGCCGCATACTATTTTTTCTGCACGAACATGGATATCCACTAGTACTTTGCAGTGGAGAACACCACATTGAAATTGATCACGGTTCATTATTAATTCTCTCATTTGCTCTCACTTATGCCCTTTCCTCAGAAACGAATACTGTCTATCTTCCTGGAGAAGGAACCTTCAGTGTTGTGCTCAATTAAAAAAAATGTTTGATGTGTTCTAGCTGCCTTGTATTTGGAATGTAAATCTAGACCACCAGTGTTCGCAAATCTTTGGGAATCTTCAGGTGCCTCTTTCCTAATTGAGTACCCTGGCATATATTCCAGGGTCTCTTATGCCACAGCTTGCTAAGGTTCGCTCCTCTATGTCTTCCCATGTTCAGGTGACCACTAATCAAACAACAGGGAAAGCTACATCCAAACCAGTCCAGCAACACCAATTTACACAGTCTAATCACGGCCAAAATGGGGTCGTTGCTCAGCTGCAGAAGGTGGGATGTGATATTCGACTGGACCTTGATGACCAAGAACTAAAGTGGAAGAAACCTACCACCAACATTCCAGACGATCTATCCAACAATGAAATGGCTCCTCCCACACCAAAGAAGTGATTCAAACAAGTATTCCTCTATATTTGCTCCCCTGTTCTCAACACCAATCAGTCTGATTGACAGGCGGCCAAGCAACCACCTTGCCCCCCATCCATCGAAGGCCAAGCACCCCATGCTCCGCCATGCAAAGGAGCTGCCCGCCCAAAGCAGCAAGTTGGTGCAGCTCCATCTTCCCTAGTTCGGCAAGGGCTGAGGCCGCAACTTGCCCACGCTACTTCACATTTTGGCTTTAAGGAACTGGAGCAAGGTAGGCAAGACAATATGGGGCTGACTTGCAGCAATAGAGATGAAGACTTTGACGAGGATGTTACTTCTCCTAGACCACCAGTTCGTTGACATAGTCTGTCTCGCACACATTTTACCAGTCAGTCCAATCATTCAATTCTTTTTTGTACTTAATTTACTAGTTTAATGTTGATGTAGTCGTTGACGATGAGGATGAAGAAAGTGATAATGAGACTGGCCGGGCCAATTGCCGGCAGCATAACAGATTGGAGGAAGGTGAAGATGAGGACAACGAAAAAGATAACGAAGACAAAGACATAGGAGAAGGAGAAGAAGAAAGAGAAACCATGGAAGGGGGACAAGTACCATTTGATGATGACAATGGGGCCAATGATGGTGATGAAATGGCAATCGATCAAGAGGTCTCGTCTAGTTTTTCCTATTTACCTTGGCTAAGGCAGTTGTTCAGGCTACTTCCATTTCTGGTGTTGGCAAGGATGGTGAGAATGAAGATGAAGATGTGTTGCAGGAGCATTGGCAGAGGAATCGCGCACCACATCCTCCCAGACCAGAACAACTACAACGTCATGCTCAACTTCAGACTGACAGTCATACCGATCAGCCACGAAATGTCGATGCCATTCAGAGTAATGCTGGAGACACCAAGGGCAACCACGGTGCTGAACAAGAAGAGCCAGTAAAGAAATGCACACCTCGTACATCAAAACCACCCTCGCCTGACAATCTGTCATACTACCCAGCTGACTGGAGAGCTGTGCTGAGACATGCTCAGGATGAATTCATCTATCACATTGCTGCAAAACACGCATTTCCTGACTGCACGAACGATCTAGGTGAAGCGGAGGAAATCCTTAGGCGCCATGTTGCTGATTATGAAGGAAATCTTGACGGCAGTACGTTGAGTATTTATTACCCTGACTTGTCGCAAAGCTCACACCTATCCAGATTATGCTGTGGATCATGAGATGTGTAAAGTAGTAAGTCACAGTGGCTATGGTCTATACCAAAGAGTGGTAATCAAGTAACAGGTCTTTAATGTGGGTTCGATGTGGCATGGCAAGATGAAGACGTTTGCTTGCAAAGTTGTTTATCATCGTTACGCTGAGGATCTCAGCACAGATTTAGCCATTGGAAACCAACTGGAGGAATACAGTCAAATCAAGTGAAAGGTCAAAATGCTCCTTGACAAGTCTCTGTACATTCGTGGTTGCAAAGATGCCAAGGTATGTGGCATTTGTTTTCCCATAATACAGTTGCACAATGATTCTTCCAGGGCCACACAGAAAATTTCGGGCACGCAGCGATCAAGGAGTTGTGTATCCGATTTTACTACGAGCAGAGTTCTGTTGGCCCAAATTGGTTTCGCAACAAGATACCCCCACACACTGTTCTTTTGGCTTCTACCTGCGTACTTTTGGCTTCACCTGGTAACATATCAGCAGCTGATGGCTTGACTGATCTAGATTTGCAACTGTCTTGATGAATATTCTGGAAGCGGTTATCGAACTGATGTTGGATTTGAAGGGAAACGCTACAAATTTGTCTTCCAAGCACTCGAGGCGTCTATGGGGATGTTAAAGAAGAACACATACCATTGGAATGCATTCCAGCAATGATGTGAGGAATGGCACGAGGCGGGAATGTATGCTTACATCTATTTCTGCATTAACCTTTGATGGATGTTTTTCCCTTTCTATCAAGGCATTGTTGGATAACGCACCACTAGACGAATATGCATGCGAGCTTGTCCTTGATTAATTACTACACGTTGCTACTCACACACAATAATATGACTGTTTGTGATCATCCAGTACCCATTATAAGGGTGATTCAGAATGTATAGCATCTGTAGTGTGGGATTGCTATTGATTCTACATAGCTGTGAAACAGTTAATGAGTGCTATCAAGGAATGTGATTGCTAATGAACGCTAGAAAGATATACATGACCACTAGTGAGTGCTATACAATGATAAGTGGTTGCTACACAATGACAAGTGGTTGCTACTGAATGCTACTCAGTTACCATAAGCATCTACAGGGTGCTACATATTTACCAAGGGTCACTACATAGTACTGCAGATCAAATACCCTTTTCTAACTCACTACCCAGCAACACAGTGCTACACAGTGCTATGTAGCCTTCTCAGGAATTGCTGATGTTTAGCATCTATCAGGACCATTTTAGCATTGGCCACCGAAATGGACATGGAGTTACATCAGATAGATATCAAAGGCACATACCTAAATGGTGAGCTCACCGTGCATGAGCACATATACATGAAACAGCCACCCGGATACCCTCTATTGAAGTTGCCCAACCTCTGTTGTCAGCTGAAGAAAACCTTGTACGGTGTTATGAATGGTCACAGTAGTCACATATCATATGACACTTTCACACCTTTGCGTACATATGTTTACCTTGTTCTATGATTCTTACTCATCATTCCAGACTATTCTATGGATGACTCAGATAGACTATTATTAGTACTCTGTAAATGTATATAAACCCCAATGAAAGACTAAGGGAACTCAGTCGAGTTCTCTTAGGGTTTCCCTCAGTCAACTTAGTATTGCCACAATACGACTCTCCATCTCGTCCGCTCTACTCTCCCTCATAGTCCTGCACGGACTTAAGCTTTACTACCTAAGTTCTTACTGGAACTCTCAGCGTTGTGTCACACGGCCTGAGGTGGTTCTAACATATGGCTTGAAGCAATCAGGCTGCTGCTGGTACCAACGATTGTGCAAGATCCTCACCACCCTTGGGTTCTCTCACTGCCAAGTCAATATGGCAGTATTCTATTGGCAGGGCAAAGGTTTGCTGATCATCATCCTGGTACACGTTGATGATTGCATGATAGCGGCAACGTCCATAACACTTGTTTTGGAGTTTAAAGACAGCATTGCCAAACATGTGGAAATAATGGATCTAGGCGAGCTCCATTGGCTACTTGGCATCAAGATCAAATGTGACCACTCTCGACGGACCATCTCCCTCTCACAGTGCACCTATATTGACTCGATCCTACAACGATACAGCTTTGAAGACATCAAGCCATGCAGCATTCCCACAGATGTCAATGTTCGCCTTACCACCGCTCAGTCACCCTTGACAACCACTGAATACGCCACTATGACAGACATCCCTTATCACAAAGCGATTGGATCGGCCTGTTGAAACTTAACCATACTTAAGTATTACAGTATGGATAAGTAGATATAACAATAATAAGTTTGTTACAAAAGGAACGAACTTAATACACTCAATAGTTATTAAGATAATACATTATCAATAATAACTTATGTAATTATAGTCATATCACACGGTTACATGTGATAAGATCAACTATATAGTTACTGTATAGTTAATCAAACTCTATAATTTCATCAATATGAACAAACGGTTCATATAGATATAAATATGCTTGCATATTAAAACTATTAATAAGTATGATCGAGGATCATTACCGATGTCCGAGATTATTTATAGTTCTATGATTAGATATGACTCACATATTAATAGTATTACTATTAATAAAACATATCTATGACTGAGTATGACTCAGATGATTCACAATGACTCCATATGACTATATGCGACTCATATGATGAATCATAAGACACAGAATGAGTCACAAGAACATCATGCTGACTGGGAATGACTCACAGCATGAGTAATCGCTATTCAGTAGATTTGTAACAGCCTCGCACTGAGTCATAACATAGTAATTAGACCATAGATAGGTAGTAAATACATAGTTACAAATAGGCATGTAGAATAGCATATAAGGAGCTCAAATCTCCATCTAATATTCAGTATTCTTACCACAGAACACACATAGCGATAAGTACCCACTTAACCACAGTAAGTATAACTCTTACTCAGCTCACTGTGCAGCGTGTCTGCTTCAACAGGTTATGGGCCCCGCATACTGCCTATAGGACACCATCGGCGGCGACGGCGTTGCCTAGTGCCATGGGATGGATAGGTAGTATAATGGTAAAAGTAGTATACTCTCTGTTACAACTGCCTTGGAGTGGCGGTAGGTACCACTGACATTACTTGTGATAGCTTGCTCACCCAAGACCTGATGGGATAACCAGGGTAGCATCGCTCACTAAAGAGTGCTTCGAGCTAAGCAAGGGTTTTTCCCTCTTGCAAGGTTCGAACTAGCTGCAGAGCTGGTGTCAAATACTGGGAGTGGCGAATCTCAACCGCCCAGGGTTACTGATAATCCCTGTCATGTATAAAATCTCTCATAGTCCCCTCTGAGAATATAAACCAGGCGGTTATGACAACCGTTATAAAATGTCACGGGTTTCGGGCATTCCTTAGGGAATGATAAGCCCATTGGTCCGTAGCTGAAATCATAGGCTGCCTCCAATGGGGAAAGGGTCCAGTGCCCCCGATTGACCGATAATTAACACTGTATATACACAGGGGTTTTCGTCCCCTTTATTAGCTACCCAATTTCGTCCCCTTTATTAGCTACCCAATATAGTAATAGTTATTCCGTATAAAGGTTGTGCTGACAGGACATTGTTCCTGGTACACGCAAACTAGTGCTGGGCACGGCATTAAGCTCCCAGTTAGAGTAGGATATCCGAGGATGTCATTAGGTACTTTAGAACCGTCACTCCATTGTAAAAAGAAGGAAGGCGCTGGGTAAATTGAAGGAGACCCAGGCCAGAGTTTTATGGCACATATAGCACGCTCGTCATCAAAGACAGTCTTAGCGTAGCAAAGCCTATACCTTTGAAATAAGGCACTGCCTTAAAAAGCACAGGAGTTCTTTCTTTCTGATATCGATTGAAAAACTATGTGCTGACCCACATCTTTTACAGATGTCTCAATTTATTAAAAATCATTACGATTCCCCTCTTCTCAAGTCCTACCATCCATCGTATGGATATGGGAAAGTCTTGAGTTGGATGGGAATGGCCAAATACTTGGCCAATACTATGCATATACCAGATTATATCAATGAAGGAGTAGTTCAGCGAGTTATTATGCAGGATACCATGCTAAAAGAAGAAGATGTCAAGGCCTTGATGAAGGTCTGGAGGAAGTGCGATGTTTTTAATCCTCGCAGGAGGATAGCAGTTTTAGAAAAACAGAGGCAGATCTGTGCCTCCTATAATCTAATCGCAGATAGCTCTAAGTTAGAGCTTGGACTGATCGAAAGGTCCTATAATAAAGACATCAACACTATGGAACTAGCTTCCCCCAAGGACACCTTCGGATTTGCAGCAAGGTGTTATGAGATTGAGGAAATATTAGGTATTGTTACCACTAAGCGAACTTAGTATGCTTGGTCAAGAAGTTCCCTGCAATAGGGATGAACTGTGACAACAAGCCCACTCGTCGAGAAGCGCTGCGACTAAGACTAATATGAGGATTAGGAGCTGAGTGACTAAGATCACTTGAGAGGCGTTCAGGGAACTGATAAGAACTGATGATCAGGTTCAGGATCAGATGTGAACGTTTAAGAACGAATAGATTAAACTTAAGGTACTACTGCTAGTACATGCCGTTTATATACTACTCGGAGTATGGTTGTGTTTATATGTATGTGTTACTATGTTCGTTGATCATGGAAGCGAAAGGAATATGATGGAAGTATCATATGACTGAAGTGACGTCATAGTAAAGTAAAAATAGAAGTCCGGTCTTATCCAGAATGTTAACGAACAATGTAAACAAGTATATCGTGAGAAAAAGTGAAAATGTATCGTAAGTCGTTACTGTAAAGACATTTAATTGTAACAGGTATCCTCGATCATACCCTCACTAATAAAAGAAATCTAATCAACATATTAGATATAGATAAGCGAGGAAGTGGACTCCAACTCGGAGTCTACTATATTTCGAATACAAAGGAGCAAGGAGAATGTGTACATACTGGAGGAAGCCCTTCCAGTAGTGGTACCTCCACACCATCTTCCAGTGATAGTGAAGATGAAGAAGAAAGAGAAAGGAGAAAGTGTAAGCCAATACGAATATTCATTTGGCAAAAATCTGATCTAGTAAAATCAGATAAAGACACTAGGGTGCCTTGGGATGGTCCCAAGACACATGGACTTGGTCCGGCTGGATCAAATCCACCCAGATATGAAGGACTCAGGGGATTAGAGGGCGCTGCACTAAGCGCTGCTCTAGCACTTCATTGCTTATCCAGGGACGCTCCAATATGGATCCTTGGGGACAAGATCTTCCACTCCTATTATGATTATTTGGAGGCCAAACAGGCAGAAGACGCATATCAAAAGCAT
>QFEO01002153.1:0-10137 GCA_003316615.1 Amanita pseudoporphyria
GAAAGAGGGGGTCGGGGGAGGAGGCGACGGAGGAGAAGGCGTCGGGAGTTCCAAGAAGGCCGCCAAGGGAAGGGTTTGGCGAGACGTGCGGCGTGCCTTGACCATTCTGATAAAACGACAAGAAAGTGGTGATGAAGGGGGATGGGGATGAAGGTTGATGTAATACTAGGGGTGCGTGGTTGAGGAGCGGTGAGGAGTTTATAGTCGTACTCAGGACTCCTGTGTTTAAATAGTCCAACCGGCCGCCTGTGCATGGACTTCGTCATCAACGTAATTCTGGGGTCCCGCTGCCGTTAGAAAAGAAGGGAGGGGCCCACCACGCTTCAAATCATTCAACAACTTTACGTTATCCTTCACGTTGTCCAACAAAGTTTGACAAACGTTCAGGAACGTTTGATGCATCTCGTACTCCCTACTCCACTTATTCATCTCCTGCTGTGTCATCGGCACAGGTGGTTGGGACACGACATTGAGTGTTACAAATGATTGGTGATGGAGTAGGCCGGAAAGCGCCTGGTGTACATCCATCATGCGCTCCATGGTGCCACAGTTAGTGGTCGGGGGAGGAATACGAGAAGAGGAGGGGCTGGGCATTCTAATATCGTTGGGGTCGAATTCGTCGTTCGGGGAATGGGGTCGTTTAGGTGAGTCCGGCGTGGGCAGCTTCCTTCTCCTTCGAGGATCCAAGGTCTGGAGTCGGATTCGCTGGGACTTCTGTCGCTGACGCACTAAGTCGATGAGATTTCCCTCGGTAGGATTATGGAGGGAAGAGGCGAGTAGAGGGGTGGTAGAACGTCTGGCTCTCATGGGGTGGGGCATTTTTATGGCTTCCCTACTCGTCTTCTTCCCCTTTTTGACGGTACCATGCTTCTTCCTGGTGTTCTACTTTGCGCCGTTCCACGTCCGTCATCAACCCTTTGCCCTTCCACCGGATCCATCGTTTTTCCCACACTTCGGGGTCCGTGTAATTTTCATATGGCCTAAAGGAGATCTCCTTTATTTCCGCTGCTTGAACGTATCGAATGGCCATAGGGTATTTCTGATGGAACGCCTTCACTTTATTCTTAGCATGTGACAGATTTCCCGCGGGTTCCCAGGTGTTATGATCCTCGGAATACCCTTTCCACCGCACTAGGTATTCTAGCTTTCCTTTTCGTAACCTCGAATTTTCTATTTCCTCCACTTCGTACTCCTTTTCTCCCTGTATTTCGACGGGGGGGGGAGGAGAAACCTTTTGTCCTTTTGTGGGCTTTACATATGGTCGGACTTGTGACACATTAACCACCGGATGAATGTTCTGGCTGAACGGTAGATCTAGTTCTATGGCATTTTCCGAGATAATTTTTTTGATCGGATACGGGCCTATCCATCTTTCAGCTAATTTCCGCGTTGGTCGGTCGCGTAACTGAATATTTTTAGTCGATAACCACACTTTGTCCCCTTCTTTATATTCCGGCGCGTCCTTCTGATGCTTATCGGCGTTTCGCTTCATGATTTCTTGTGAATGTGTCAGGGCTGCTTTAGCTTCTTCGTGAACCTGACGCATGGTGTTGGCAAATTCTTGCGCCACTGGGTGTTTCCCGTCCCTTCAAACTTCTATCCCCATTCGTGGGTTTCTTCCCAGGTTACTGAAGAACAGGGAGTGTTTGGTTGCCGCGTGTATTTGATTGTTGTACGCAAATTCCGCCGTTGCTAGCCATTCTGCCCAATCCTCCTGTCTACGATCCACGTACATTCGGAGATATTTCTCCAAATCTTGGTTCATTCTTTCTGTTTGCCCATCAGTTTGCAGGTGATAAGCCGTGGATAATTTGGTTTGAATTCCTAATAGCCTGTTAAGTTCTTTAGTCATGGCTGCCGCGAATTGGGGTCCCCTGTCCGATATGATTGATTCGGGTAATCCATGATGCTTCCAAATGTTATCCCTGAACAAGGTGGCTAAACCTATGGCTGACGTGGCTTCCGTTGTTTCCACGAAATGTGTCATCTTTGTAAGACGATCGCATACTACTAAGATGGCATCATGTCCTTTTGAGGGTGGCAATTTCACAACGAAGTCCATTGTTAAATGGGCCCACGGTGTCTTTGGAACTTCATTTGGTTTTAACTTTCCTGCGGGTGGCTCCGGGTGCGTTTTCATTCGCTGGCATCTATCGCAGGCTTGTACGTATTTTTTGATATCCACTGTAACTCCCGGCCACCAGTAGTTCCTTGTTACTAGCTCCGTGGTTTTCCATTGCCCTGGGTGTCCCGCTATTGGGATGTCATGGTGTAGCTTTATAATTTTTATTCTTAGCGACTCTTTGTCCGGCACATAGACTTTGCCATGTTTTAGCACTAGTCCCTGCTCCATTTCCCATTCGTGGTCATCCGTTTTCCTTATTCCTGCCTTTTTCATTGCTTCCACTGCCTTTTGAACGGGTTCATCCCATGTAGTATTGCGTCATATCTGCGCTAAGATGTCTTGTTCTTCCCCGTGTATTAGCAGATGACCTTGTCGTAGTGCGGCAATTTTAAAAAATTCGGGTTTTAACAATACCACATCTTTATTATCTAGTGCCATCCCCTCTTTAAGATCTGGCCTCCTGGACAGAGCATCGGCTTTTGTCATGGTAACTCCGGCTTTATGTTCCAGTTTAAAATCAAACCGCGAGAGATAAAGGGCCCAGCGGGCCTGTCGGCGGTTGAGTTTCTTAGCCTTCATGAAGTATTCCAAGTTTTTGTGATCCATCCATATGGTAAATTGAATGGGCGCGCCTTCTAAGTGATGCCGCCAGGCTTCCAAACATCGCATGATGCCCAACATTTCCTTGTCATGAACGTCGTAGTTTCGTTCCGTCTCGTTGAGGGCTTTGGATAAAAAGGCCGCTGGTCGCCATTTTCCATCATCACACAGCATGGACAGTATGCCTCCCGTCGCGTAGTCAGATGCATCCGATTCAATTCGTAATTGATGCTGCTCATCGGGGGTGACCAATAATGGTGCGTTTGTAAACCGGTGTTTGAGCGTTTGGAATGCGATATCTGCTTCCCGGGTCCACAGCCATTGGTTGTTCTTTTTTACCAAAGCATGTAAGGCCGTAGCAATCTTCGCAAAACCTTCAATAAAGCGGCGATAATAGTTTGCCAATCCCATAAATCGTTGTACATCTTTAACGGATTTTGGGATGGGCCACTTTAAGATGGCTTCCACTTTTTTCGGGTCCATTCGTATGCCGTCAGGTCCCAAGATTACACCTAGGAATTCAACCTCTCTAACTTTCCATTCGCACTTCTCCGGCTTTAGGAATAGATCGTTTTCCTTGAGTCGTTTGAGTACTTCCATTACGATATCGTCGTGGCCTTCTTCCGTTTCCGTAAACACTAAGATATCATCGATGTAGATGATTACCTTCCCTGTATCGATTAAATCTTTGAATAGATCGTTCATCATGGTTTGGAAGGTTGCCGGAGAGTTGGTTAGTCCGAAGTACATGACCAAGGGTTCGTAAGTGCCTTGGAACGTTGTAAACGCTGCCTTCCATTCGTCTCCTTCTTTAATTCGCACGTTGTTGTATCCCCAACGTAGATCCATTTTTGTGAATACCTTCGCTTTTCCTGCTTTATCCACTAGTTCGGATATCAACGGTAATGGGTAGTTATTTTTAATGGTTCCTTCGTTGATATGTCGATAGTCCTGGACCATTCGTTTCTTTCCATCCTTTTTTGCAATGAAGAATACCGGCGATGTCTGCGGCGACTTAGAGGGTCGAATATATCCCTTTTTTAATTGATCGGCAAGGAATTCTTGTACCTCATGCTGCTCATCGGGGGATAAGGGGTATACTTTTCCCTTCTTTGGCATGAATCCTTCTTTCAATTCTATGGCGTGATCCCAGGGTTTTCTTGTAGGCATCTGTTCTGACGCCTGCTTTTCGAACACTGATAGATATTGATGAAACAGCGATGGCACCGTGCTGATATCCGCGGCACCTATCCATCTTTTCATTCGTTGTATGCTCCCTTGGCTCCCTTGCCTGGGGTGTACTCGCTCCGGTGCTTCGTTGATGTAATTGAGCGGTACGAAGGGGTATTTATCGTTGTGATAATGTCTAGGATGTTTCATGTCCTCTATCCACGTTAAATCCTTGTCTTCTTCCCGTTTTTCTTCCAACCAGAACGCGAAGTCTGCTTCCCTTTCTTTTTCATATAGATAGTTCATTAGCTCCCATCGTTGAGCTTTTCTCCATTCTATCTGTTTTTGTTTTGTGAATTCTTTCTTTCTAAATCCACAGGATCGGGGACATCGTTCTAGTTTTACTTTGCCTGTTACCCAATTGACTTCTGGGTTATGGCGATGTAACCAGGTTGATCCTATAATCATGTCCGTTTTTCCCAGGTCGCAAACTTCGAAGGTGGCTAATTCGTGGTGCCCTTGATAGTGCATTATCACATCTACCTCCTGGTTAATGCTTCCTCCTTTGTTCATTGTTCCGTCTACATTTCGGACTGGTATTGCCTTTTCTAATTTTCTAGTTCGGATTCCATGTTCGTTGACCCACCGGGGATCTACAAACATTCCGGTCGCCTGCGAATCTAATAGGGCTGTGGTTTTGATTTGCCGATGGGTGTCTGGCATTTCAATAACTACATTCATGGTTACTTCTCCCGTTGGCCCTAATGCTCGGATGAAGTGCCTCGGAATTTCGGTGGACAATAATTTTTTATTTTGTTTTTTAGAGGAATTAAGCGTCACTTGGGTTCTCGTGTGACCGCGCTTTGGGTTGCAATCCCCAGAGGACGCCTCTGACGAGGAGACTACTGTCTCACTATCTGAATCTGTAGCTGTTTCTATGTCCAAATCCGAGTATCTATTTTGAGAGTTCAGTTGAGGCTTGGCTGACTCTCTTCCTCTTTTCCCTGCTCCTCGGCCCGTTCGTCTTCGTTGGGCTTGTTAAAATGTTCTTTCATCTCGTCATAGGTCATGGCGCGTACGTCCAGGGTTGACAGACAATTCCTAGCCATGTGCCCTATTTTTCCGCACTTATAGCACCTCATTGGTGGTCGACGGTTTCGGTCTATATCCATAGGCGCTCCCCGTCCTCCTTGGATTCCTGGGTTCGGATTCCCCTGTGGTCGGTTTTGTGTCGGGTTATTGGGTCGTTGCCAAGGACGATTGTTTACATTCGTCGGTTGGGTTGGGCGTTGTTGCGTGTTAGCTGTCACCGGTAGCTTGGATTGTTGCGTACCAGACGGATTGGTATTTTTCTGAGTGCTGGACGATCCTCTGTTGGCTCTTTGTTTGTAATAGGCTTCCTCTGCTTTCGCTTGTCTCCATTGCCTATCCAACCTTTCTGCAGTTTGTACCCAATCTTCGTAAGTTGCGGGTACCACGTCCATTTCTAGAATTCTTCGTCTAAGCCCAAAATTCAATCCTTCTTTGTACATTTCTCTAAGTGCGATTCGGTCCATTCCAGAATTTATCGCGTAGTTTTTGAAGTCCTGACTATGGGCTTGTGCATCCTTCTGTCCCTGCTGAATTACTTTCAGTTTGTTGATGGCAGTAACTTGTTCGTCCCTATCCCCAAATTGTTCTCGTAGTTGGTAGAATAGGTCCGTTACCGTTCTAGGAAATGTACGGCTGCCGCGCTCTTGTTCTTTCATTAGGTTATCTCTCCATAACACCGAATTAACTCCCGTGACGTAGGATAGTACCCAAGAGACCTTTTCTGCTTCCGTTGTGTCTCTTAACTTTAGGGTGATGAACAATCGACATGCTATGATGAATGACTCTAATTTGTCATGGCTTCCATCGTACGGTTCGGGTTTCGCCGCATCTATCTTGGTTTTGGATACAGTTTCTAATCCAAACATGGGTGCGTTATGACTACTCATTCCAAAGCCGAAATCGGTAATAGGAGCTTGAGGTCGCGGCGCATAGACTGATGGCTGATGTTGGGAATTGAAGATTTCATTGATCTGATGCTGCATCTGCTGCATCGCCTGCTGCTGTTCCAGTATTGTTTGCATGAGGTTCTGCAAATTTGGCGTTTGTGCAGGTGGAACGGCCTGTGCTCCCATCCCGTTGCCTGGTCCTGCTGGTTGTGGTGATGGGGTCAAAGGATATGGTAGTTGGTCTTCTTCATCCTGATGCTGGGGATTCTGTGGCTGTTGGTTCTGAGCCATATGGAACGGTGGCGGTGGTGGTGAGTATACGGGTAGTGGTTCTCCAATGAGCTCCGCGTCGGAGTTGAAAAGATTATTAGGGTTAAGGGTTAGCGGGTGTTGGGTGGCTAACTGTACTGGGGGAGGTCCAAATACGTGTGGTTCCTCCTGGATCGATGGCTGTGAAGTTGGTGTGGCTTCTGTGCTCGGGGTGATGGCTGATATGGTGGTACTCCTTTATTCAGCCTTTGGCGTCGTAACGACAGCCGACGGCACAGGTATGGGGGAGTCGAGTTCTACTGTTAAGACCACCTCAGGCCGTGTGACACAACGCTGAGAGTCCAAGTAAGAACTCAGGTAGAATAGCTTAAGCCCGTGAAGGACTATGAGGGAGAGTAGAGCGGAGATGAGAGAGAGTCGTATCGTGTCGATACTAAATCGTCTGAGGGAAACCCTAAGAGAACTCGACTGAGTTCCCTTAGTCTTTCATTGGGGTTTATATACGTTTTACATGATACTAATTATAGTCTGTCTGAGTCATCCATAGAACCGTTCGGAATGATGAGTAAGTAACATAGAAGGTGGTAAACATATGTATGCAAAGGTGGGACAGTATCATGTGATATGTAACAAATGTGACCGTTCATAACAAAAGGGGTGATGGCTGATATGTTGATTCCTTAATTCAGCCTATGGCGCCGTGATGACAGCCTATGGCACAGATGTGGGGGAGTCAAGTTCTACTGTTAGAACCACCTCAGGCCATGTGACACAATGCTGAGCACTCAAGTAGTAACTCTGAAGATAAAGCTTAAGTCCATGAAGGACTATGAGAGAGAGTAGCATGGAGAGCAGAGAGAGTCATATCATGATGATAATAAGTTGACTGAGGGAAAACCCTAAGAGAACTCAACTGAGTTCCCTTAGTGTTCTATTGGGGTTTATATACTACTACACAATGCTAATAATAGTATCTATGAGTCATCCTACAGAAGGGTCCAGAACAATGAGTAAGTCTATAGAACAAGATAAACATAAGTACATGAAGGTGGGAACATAGTAAGTAAATGTGACACAAGTGACTGTTCATAACATCTTTAACTCTGACACAGAACTAATTGGTGAACCATTACCAGTATACCTGCCACTGCCACCACCATTTACTATGGCACAGCAACAGGAACAAGATCAGCTACCTTATCCTCTAACACCATCACCACCACCAGCAGGACAGAATAATGGGATGGGAGCTTAGGCCACACCACAAGCACCCACTCCAAACTTGCAGAACCTAATGCAGACCATCTTGGAACAACAACAAGCAATGCAGCAGATGCAACACCAGATAAACAAGATCTTCAATTCACAACATCTGCAGTCCACGTATGTGCCACAACCACATGTCCCAATCCCCCCAGTAACCTATAACTTTGGAATGACCAACCAAAATGCACCAACATTCAATCTGGGAGGAGAATCTACTGTGAAAATAGACACTGCAAAACCAGACCCATACAATGGAAGCCAGGACAAGCTAGAATCTTTCATCATAGCCTGCAGATTGTTCATCACCCTGTTAGTGATTTTGACTATGAAATGGGTGTTAATGGCTGACCTGGTCACTTTGCTTCTGTGTCCTCAGCCTGTAAGTGATTTTGAGCATGAAATGGGTGTCAATGGCTGACCTGGTCACTTTGTTTCTGTGTCCTCAGCCTGTAAGTTTGATTTTGAGCATGAAATGGGTGTCAATGACTGACCTAGTCACTTTGATTCTTTGTCTTCAGAGAGTGAGTAATTTTGAGCATGAAGTAGGTGTCAATGGCTGACCTAGTCACTGTGATTCTTTGTCTTCAGAGAGTGAGTGATTTTGACCATAAAATGGGTGTCAATGGCTGACCAAGTCACTTTGTTTCTGTCCTTAGAGAGTGAGTGATTTTGACCATAAAATGTGTCAATGGCTGACCTGGTCACTTTGCCTCTGTGCCCTCAGCCTGTAAGTGATTTTGGACATGAAATGGGTGTTGATGACTGACCTAGTCACTTTGATTTTTTGTCTTCAGAGAGTGAGAGACTTTGACCATGAAATGAGTGTCAATGACTAACCTAGTCACATTAACTCTCTGTCCTCAGCCTGTGAGTAATTTTGAGTATGAAATGGGTGTCAATGGCTGACCTTGTAACTTTTATTCCATGTCCAAAGCTTGTGAGTAATTTTGAGCATGAAATGGGTGTCAATGACTGATCTGGTCACTTTGTTTCTGTGTTCCCAGTTTGTGAGTGAATTCAAACATGAAATGCATGTCAATGACTGACCTCATCACTTGGATTCTGTTTCCTCAGGATGTGAGTGATTCTGAGCATGAAATTGGTGTCAATGGCTCAGGCAATGTGGTCATCCTGATACATAAAGCAGCTGTTATAATCATGAACGTCTGATCCATAAAAGCTGTTAACAACAGGTGTGGGAATTTATTGACTACTTAGGCACTGCTGCACCCACAGCCTTTTTTGGGAATATATATACATGTGTTCCTCCACCATTTTCCACATATAGCATTTTTGCTGGACAGAATTTGACCATCCTTGGCAGCTCCTGCCAGGTGGATGACTGCAGAAAACATAAGTAGTAAAACAATGTATCTATTTCTCAATTGTATATAGCCACCTCTCAACTCTTTGCCAAATTCTTAGAAAATGGCAATGAGTGTCATGTGACCATACTGAAAACATCACTTTTGCATGTATTGGTTTTTGCTTCCACCAGTAGATCACTGAATGTTCCTAACTAGTAAATACTTACATATCTGAAAAAATATAATTGTTACAAGCCAGCTATGATGTTGTTTGTGAAATGTTTGGAAAATGGTGAGAACCCACATGATCACACCAAAACATTGCATGGCCTGCATTGCTTGCTGTGCCCATAAATAATGATCACTCAATGCCAGAAACTAAATAACTTCATTACATAGGCCATATTAGACTGCCAGCAGGTCATGTGCAAGGTATTCTGAGTAAATGTCAGACAAAAGCAAGGAATGACAGCAGAAGCTACATCAACTGATACTTCTAACATATCCATTTACACTATACACACCCTACCCTTGCCATGAATCTTTCTAGAACTATGTTTTAACTACCTCATATAATGTTTTCCTCATATATTCCACTGGTAGAAACCTATACCTGGTTACAAAACATGAACTCTTTCATTCAACAATGTTTCAGTGCTATCACATGATCATGCAACATATTGCTAGAAAAAAAGGAAACTATGGTACATACCCATATGTACATTTGTAAATGATCTATCAATGGTATATTGACATTATATTGTGTATACTACAACTGGGAGTGTAAATAATGTGTTGGGCGATGTTTTGGCACAGTCACGTGATCATGCTATATTGCCAGAAAAACATATGGCATTCTGCACAGGCCTGCAACTGGGCATATAAAGGTGGGGAGGCATAAAGTGCGAAGTTTCAATAGTTATACGATCATTGATATGTCAGAAAATTTTTTCTGACATATCCAAACAGTCTGAGCATGATTCCTATAGGCAAGTACAACAATAGATCCAAGTAAGAAGGGAAAGAATGGCAATATATTTGATATGACATAGTACAGGGGGAGGAACTAGTAGAACTATCAATTTCAGCAATGTTTTTTGTCATCAGCCAAATGTGGTAACAGCAGGTTGTGGGCAGTGTGGCACACTCCTACTGTTACAACCAACGCGCGTTCGCGTTATTGACAATTGTTTGTTACAATCAACATGATCATGTGATAAGTCATTCGTTAATACTTATCTATCTTGACATACCACTTTCGTTAAAGTCTTACAATCGTTTTATAGATAAAGTCTTATCTAGCTTACTGTCATTTACATGATCATTCACAGACATTACTTACTGTATGTATAACATAACGTTTATGTTATACTGATACATATAACCGTCGTTACATGTTATATTCTTACATTAAACTTAA
>QFEO01002159.1:0-17659 GCA_003316615.1 Amanita pseudoporphyria
TGCTGACTAAGGCTACATGATTGATCAACCTGGAAATTATGTCATCATTTCCTTTTTAGGCAATTTGGCTTTAACAGGATGTCCTGGCAATCATGTCCCAAAAGTGGCAATGATGTTGCAACACTAGCATTATGTAATAAGGAACTTGGGTGGACTGTGAAAACTTACACTAAGTCAAAAAATGTTTATTTTATATCTACAATTCTCGGACTAAGCCTATTAATTCAAAAACACCTCTAATTAGAAATGGAGACATATGATCTGTCCCACTCTAATTAGAGGGTTTTGATCAGAGATGCCTGTAGTTTTTCTGACTGGAGAAACTCTCCCTCTGGACTTCTATGTCACTCCACTGGATCCGAATTGTCCTCTGGTGCTTGGATACTGTTGGTTCTACCACTACAATCTGTTGATTGACTGGGTTAAGGGCCACATCTCTTTCTGCCTGGAAGTACTTACTAGGAAGACAGCACCCCCAGGATCCCCTATCTCCATCTCCGACACAGTTTCAGATTCTCCTCCTCTGACATCGGTACCACCTGACACTTCTCCCTCCACGAAAACTTTTTCCTCCATGCAAACTCTGAAAATCTCCTTAATCAATGCGGCTGCTTTCTCTTGTGCTTGTAAACTCCCTGGCTCTCAGTCGTTTACACTCTCTATGAATACCTTGCTTGGACGTGCTGCTACTTTGGAAGAGAAACCTGATCTCTCCTCTGTGCCTGAAGCATATCACAATTTTGCAGATGTCTTTAGCAAGACCAAAGCTGAAACCTTAGCATCGCACCACCCTTACAATCTCAAAATTGAGCTTGAGCCCAGAGCTCAACCTCCTCCTGGATGTGTCTATTTGCTTTCTCCGAAGGAACTCCAGGCTTTATGAGAATTCATTGATGAACATCTTTCTATGGGCTTCATTCGCCCTTCCTCTTCACCTCATGGTGCTCCTGCCCTCTTTGTCAAAAAGAAGGATGGCTCTTTACACCTTTGCATCGATTTCCAAGGTCTTAATCACATCTCCAGAAAAGACTGATATCCACTTCCCCTCATTTCTGATCTCCTAGACAGCCCTGGTAAGGCTTGCATCTACACTAAAATCGATCTCCGGCATGCATATCATTTAGTCCAAATTGCTGAAGGTGACAAGTGGAAAACTACCTTTAGGACTTGCTATGGCTTGTTTGAATGGCTTGTAATGCCATTTGGACTCACTAATGCTCCTGCTTCTTTCCAATGTTTTATGAATGACATCTTCTCCAACATGCTCGACATTTGTGTTGTAGTATATCTGGACAACATCCTGGTCTACTCTGCAAATCTGGTGGAACACACGTCCCATGTCCAAGAGGTTCTCCAACATCTCTGACAGAACAACCTCTATGCCAAACCTGAAAAATGCAAGTTCCATAAGGATACAGTTGAATACTTGGGTTACGTTCTTTCTCTAGCAGGTCTTACTATGGCTCTGGATAAGGTAAAGATGATTCTTGACTGGCCTGAACCACGGAAAATCAAGGACGTTCAGTCTTTCCTCGGATTTGCCAATTTCTATCAATGTTTCATTTTTAACTATTCGGACATCGTTGTTCTGCTCACCCGACTCACTCGGAAAGACACTCTTTGGAATTTTGACAGCAAATGCTGCTCAGCTTTTGAAAAGTTGAAATCGGCTTTTGCATCTGCTCCTGTTCTTACTCATTGGATTCCTGATGCTAAAATCATTGTTGAAACTGATGCCTCTGACTATGCTCTCACTGCTATCCTTTCTATGTACACTGAAGATGGTGAACTCCATCCACTAGCATTCCATTCCTGCACCTTCAACTCCACTGAACTTAATTACAACACCCATGACAAGGAGTTGCTGGCCATATTTTCCGCTTTCCAACACTGGCGCCAATACCTTGAGGGCTCCAGAGATCCGGTGGAAGTATTCACGGACCACAAAAACCTTGAATACTTCTCCACTATGAAACTCCTCACTTGTCGACAAGCCCAATGGTCCGAGTACCTCAGCCAGTTCAATCTCGTTATCCACTTCCACCCTGGAAAATTAGGCACTAAACCTGACACCCTTACTAGAAGATGGGACGTCTACCCAAAAGGGGGGAATAGTGACTACACTGCAGTCAACCCACATAACCACAGACCCATTTTCACCCAGGATCAGCTCAAACACTCTCTCAGAGCCTCAGCACTGGCTGCACTGATTATTCACAGCGCAGTCATCATGGACATTGAAAAACTGCATGAAGATATCCAATTAGCTCTACCTAATGATTCTCTTGTCTCTTCTCATTTTCCAACTTCCTCCGATCCTTGTTGGTCAATCTCTGATGGTTTACTTCTCCAAGACAACCATATTTATGTCCCGGACTTTAATGACCTCCGATTATGCATTCTAAATTATAATCATGGTCACATTCTATCTGGCCACTTCAGACAAAACAAGACACTCACTATGATATGTCAAAGATATTTCTGGCCCATGATGTGCTCCTTCATGCAAGAGTACTGCAAGTCCTGCACTACCTGCATGCGATCTAAAGCCCAATGCCATAAGCCTTATGGTGAACTACAGCAACTTCTGATCCCCAAGAAACCTTGGGACTCCATCTCCATGGACTTCATTGAGCAACTTCCCAAATCATCTGGCTTCACATCTATCCTGGTGGTAGTTGATTGTCTCTCAAAACAAGGAATCTTTATTCCAACCACCAATACGATCAATTCTCTGGAGTTAGCTAGGTTGTTTGTTATGCACATTTTCTCTAAACACAGAGTCCCTGAACATGTTACCTCTGACAGAGGTTCGGAGTTCGTATCCCGGTTTTTCCGGTCACTTGGAACAGCTTTGGACATGTGCTTACACTTCACCTCTGGTTATCATCCTGAAGGCGATGGACAAACTGAACGCATCAATCAAACACTGGAACAGTACTTGCATATCTTCTGTAATTATCAACAAGACAACTGGTCAGACCTTCTTCCCCTCACGGAATTCTCCTACAACAATTCTCCAAATGCCACTACTGGCATTTCTCCATTCTTTGCTAATAAGGGTTATCACCCAAATATCACTGTACATCCAGAATGAGATTTAGCATCTCAACATGCTCGAGACTTTGTAGTGGACTTAGACAAGCTTCATACAACATTACGAGAACAAATAGCATTTGCTCAAAAGCAATACCAAGGACCCGCTGACACTAGATGCAAATCTCTGCCTCCCTTGAAGGTTGGAGAATTGGCATTCGTAAAATCTGAACATATCCGGACTACACGCCCCTCTAAGAAACTCGCTGAAAAATACCTTGGACCTTTCGAAATAGTGGCTAAACCTAGCTGTCAAGCTTACACCTTACGACTCCCTGAGCACCTCCAAAGCATTCACCTGGTTTTCCATGTCTCTCAACTTGAACCTCATATGCCCAACACAATTCCGAATCAGACACAACCTCCTCTGCCTCACCTGATCAGCCAATGAAATATCTCTAATAAGAGGTGGATGGACATGGCCCATCCATCCCTAATTAGAGGCTAATATCAGGCTAATATGCTAAGCTGGATAATTGCATGAATTAAATAATTCTTTTTTGACTTATTCCTTTTATCCTGGTCTATAGTGGCCACCCACCACTCATACATCACATAACACACCATTTCCAGACCTGCCAGCCGCGTGGCAACTCTATATGGCATTGGTTGAACTTCTATATATGGTAATTATAATTGTAGGGCAGTACAAGTGCGCATTGAAACTGCTTTCTGGTAAAAGATTATATTAGCCCATAATGTAATGATGTGGGCACAAGATCTAGACATCGTCGTCATACTCGTCACTACTTCCATTTGATTCTTGATCCTCAGCAGCCTCATCGCCAACGAATGCATTGCTCTTGTACTTTCCCTTTCCAATGTGTCAGCTGTGCCAGGGACCATCCTCGTCACCTTCACCTTTGTCCTCTATTTGTACTTCCTCACCTTCAATGTCTTTGTCGACATCCTGCACAGCTCACTTTTTTCAAGGCTTCCCTTTGTCCAACTGAATCTTATGCTTATGGCCTACTATAATACCATCTTTGACCTTTGCAGCAAATGTTTCCATGTGTTTCTTGACTTCGTCCTGAGTGAGCTTTACCCATTTACACATTTTTTCATGGAGGTGGTGTCGCAAAAGCCGGATTTCATCAACAGTGGATATGCTGTGAGGCGTGGTGAATACAATGCCTGCAGGCCATCCATCAAGCTTGACATGATATTTTTGGACAATGGATCTATCGTAATTTGCATAATTCACAATAATCTTCTTGTTGTTGGTTATGGCCTCTATATTATGAAGTTAGTATAGCTAATAGAAGTAAATTTCGATGAAACATGTAACTGAGACCCTTGGCGATCATCACTGAGCATTCTGTGTGCATTGAGAGAAGTGTGTCAATATTAGGGCCTGGATAACAACCGTTGGTATGGGAAATTTGACCTCTTAAAACAGAACTTACGATTATCCTTCGTGATGGCCCACAACTTGAACTTTTTAAGCAAATCCCAAACATCCATCTTCAGAACCTCACGAATGAAGAGCACTGTATCTGGAGATGCCGCCCAACCAGGAATACCGGTGTCATGAACATGACCCCTGGTGACTATCACAAACGCATGAGACCCTGTATGCTCGTATAAGTTATTCACCTAAGAGAATATCAGTATCCAATACAAACAAAAGGATAGACTGCTAACCTCAGTGTCAAGTCGCATCAGTGTGCTTTTGAGATCCTGCACAGCTGCGAGGTTTGTGGCTTGCACACCTTTTTTCTTTACATCATGGTGCTCTTGCAACTCCTGGACTGTGCTCTGAACCTCTTCCTTGGTTGGGAAGGATTCTTCAAGGTCCTCAAGGACTAGCTTTTGGATTTCGGATAGGGGTATGTGTTCTCCTGACATACTAGCATCTGAACCGTACACATAAATCAATTGAGAGTCAATTACTACTTTGGATACGCACTGGCATTAACTTCCTTTGCTTTCTTATGTACAAGTGTGTTGAAAAGGTTAGGATTACAAGTCTGTTTGAAAATAGTAGCTGAATGAATGAGGTGGTGGATATAATCGGGTTTCTTGCGAAATCATTTTGCAATTTCTTTGCTCTTCTCTCTGCAGTAACTCTGTACCTCAGCAATTGCCTCGTTAAGAAGCTTCACTTCCTCTCGAGTCCATGCCATTCTCATTGCAGAAGATATTTTCTCAGCGTCTGTCAGAGAGGTATGTATATGATGGTGAGGGGGGTACACAGCTTTCCCTGGGTTGCGCTTTGCCCACGTGGTTGACTCACCTTGGTCAGTGTGATTAGATTGGAGACTGTGAGTTTCATCAGCGGCAGATCACACAGCCACAGAGTCATGATGATCATCATTGCTCACTTCATCTTGGTCATTCTGGTCATCTTCATGACTGCCAGACTCCATGTAGTGACTGCCGTGGGATTGCTTTGTACTGCTCCCAGTATGACTGTTGCCTGGGTTCTCATTGTCTATGTCCTAATGATTCGCGTGTCAGGATACAATCCTCAAAGTTCTAAATGGACTGCTTTCTTACCCTGGCATTGTCTGTGGTACTGGGATGCTCCAGGACATGCTCTGGTGGGTCGTTCATGCCAAAAACCAATGACAAGAGTCTTGGCAGCTGTCACAGACCTGTCCGATAGCCTGGATCTGGACGATACTGGAAGCCATTCAAACGAACTTGTATGCTCTTCAACTGTAACTGGGAGGGGCTTTGAAGTTGAGAAACTTGGTTCAGCTTGGAAACTTGTGACAATGGCTGATGCAGCACTGCCAATGTAGAATCTTTGGACTGAGTGGATGGAGTATTACTTGCAGGGCCATTTAAGCCTACAGCTGGGTGGTGACAGGCAGACTTGGCGCTAGTTGAAGTAATAGGTTGAGAAAGAGCAGTTTTGTGACCAGAAAGTGTGGCTCAGTGAGAATGTAAGTTCTCCTTATTTGAATAAAGATGTCGAGACAGCATGGGAACAACTTCAGTCGAACAAGAAGAGTTTGGTTCATTCCCCTCCAAGGAGACCAAACAAAATATTATATTATTATTATTATTATAACATCCAACCTTTCACAAAATTTGTCACATGCACAAGCATTGCAATGTGCCCCAATTCAATTCCAACGATCATGGATATGAACTGCCACTACAACGGTTCTCCTCTGTCTGCCTCTCCGACTGCTCAAAGTCTTCGCACAACAGGACACCCTCAGGCTGACCAGGTCCAGTCATTGGGGACTGCCATGGGAAGCCTTAATATGGGCAGTCCTAGTGCTGAACAGCCCAAAAGATACTATGTTGTGACGAAAGGAAGGTGCCCAGGGATTTATACTTCATGGTAAGTAATTGCCTCACAAAAAATATTGATCTTAGCATCTTCATGACTAATGCGGCACTAAAAGGAACAGCAGCATTGAACAGACAACCTGTTTTTCTGGGGGGGCTTCTCAGTCTTTTAGAAGTGTAGATTTGGCCCTCAAGTGCTGGAGCGATGCCTTTGACCCAGAGAGATGTCCTTTGGAAGAACTTGTCATGGCCGGCATTCCCAGAGATGGGGACAATGGCCTGTTTCATGCTCCAGGCACCAAGGCCCGGATTCAAACTCAGCCCCAACAGTCGGTTGGCCACGTACCATGCAGCAAAACCAGTGACGGTCTGGCCATGTGGTCCAGGAAAATGAATCCAGAGCGTCAAAACCCCGAGTTACTAGTTCCAACTGCTGCTCGGAGCTGTGAACCTGGGGGATGTGGCATTCGCCCTGGCCCCCGTGAGCATTGTCATGGCTCAACCAGTGAGCGACACTGTCCAGACCATCATGAGCACAAGTCTTGCCCAAGCCTGCGTACCACTCCCCCGGAGTGTCGAAATCCCACCATTACAGAACTTAGGGGATTTGGGACTCACCGTGAGTGTGGCGAGCATCATGGCTCAGCCCAGCATTTGGAGTCTCTCTCGAGCCCATATACCCCTGTGGGCCATCAGAATCAACAAGGAAACAGTGAATGGTGGGCCATGTTCGACGGTGCAAATCCCGGTATCTATGCAACATAGTAAGTGATGACCTCTTGACTTTGGTTGTAAATTATCACTAACGGTTCTATAGTGAAGAAGCGCTGGATGTGGTCAGTGTCCAAGGTGGATCATTTTATCCTTACCTGACACATTGAGAGGCCAACAATGCCATCAGTGCTCACATCAGGAGCATTTTTAACTAGGTAGTCCTTTTCATAATTAAGTAGTCCCAATTACCATGTGTAAATAGTCTTCTATAAGCCGTACTCGCAGTGCAATGATAAATTTGATATGCTGACCTTCCAAAGTTCCTTGGATTGATCAAGCCAGATTCACAGATTCACGCAAACCTGGATAAGTGAGCAAGTTGTGTATGAAATAGAATTGATTGTAGCAGCAGTGATAGGAGGACGAACTTGAAAAGGCATGTTTCCAAATGTAAATAGTTTTCTATAAGCCATACTCGCAGTGCAATGATAAGTTTGATATGCCAACCTTCCAAAGTTCCTCGGATTGATTGAGCCAGATTCACAGATTCATGCGAACCCAGATAAGTGAGCAAGTTGTGTATGAAATAGAATTGATTGTAGCAGCAGTGATAAGAGGACGAACTTGAAAAGGCATGTTTCCAAAAGAGATACAGGCAAACGAGGCAAAGTAATACCAAGTGTATTAAATGACTCGTCATGTTACATGGTAATAACTATCTGGGTTATGCAACAATACATGCCTTTCAGATCTGTGCTGGCTAGTACTAGATGACTAGATGACTTTGACAAAGACGTGAATGTTGTTGAAATGAATGTTTTAACAGGCATAGTACTACTAACTGTTTGTCACAAGTTCAAGGCAGCAACTGTATGTCGAAGACTCAAAACTTATAACTTGCAACTAATACTGTTACGAAGGCACTGAAGGCAAAGGTGCTACCAAGTGATGATTCCGGCCACAAATATTCACAGTAGTTGTGATAAAAGTGGTGTACAGAAGAAGTACATAGAGTATCTAGGAGTCAGGCTATTGCCATCATCTGAGTACTGATAATCAGTATGATGCATACCTGCTAATCAAAGATTTTGATGTACAACATCAAGCATAATAATACTTACAGAAATGTGTCAGAATATGAATAATTTCTCGGTGTATTCCATCACTCATTATAAGGTATATCACAGCGAGGAGAGTCGATTATACTTTATTAACGGCCGGTCACGTGGTTACATATGACAGCACATCAGCAGTCTTCGTCATCCAAGAAGTTTCGCTCTTACTCTGGGTCTACCACCGCTTCCAAGCTCAACCAGAGGTTGCTATGCCTTAAGGCAGTGGACAAACGACACTGTGCAAATGAAGCACATCACATGCAATATGTCAAATGTAGAAGAAAAAATCCTCAATGAATTCCTCCTTGTTAATGTTCTTTGTAGGGTGCTCTGGATTTCAGCCTGGCTTCATGAAAAATACAAAGAAAGGAGATGAGGGAGACGACGAAGATTGGGTTATGGATGATGATATGCCCACCAACTTGGATGTGGCAGCTGATGTAGTGATGGAGTCTAACAACAGCATTAATGATGGCACTAAATTCTACACAACATTGTGCGAAGAGATAAGGAAGGCCATGTAAGTACTCTTCCTATTGCTAAAATAGATGCACAGTGCTGACGTCTGGCACAGCTCCTGTTCGGAATGCAGCACCCGTCGCGATAGAGTTGAGCGGCTTCACGAAGGTTTCAAAATGCAGATGCAAGAGTTAATTGATGCCTACATGGATTGGGCCCATCGTATTAGAGTTTCAGGGTATGATGAGGCTCTATCGCCTGATCCAAGAAATACATCGAGCTCAGCCCAGGGAACAGCATCCATCAAAATGTTTGATATTTTCTGTATGTTAGATGCCTCTATGTCCAGAAAATCAGTTACTGATCAGGAGTCTTTGGGCAGCAGTTCGAACATCCACTTACAAAATGCTGCAGAGCGACAAAGGAATTGCAGCAGCACTTGTCTGCCAAGGGATGATCCCTTGTGCTCCCTTTGCGCCCAAGTATAGCATCTCCATCCACACCTTAGAAATGTTCAAAAGCCTGCGGTGTCGCTGCCCTCATTTGGCCATGCAGCCATTTGTCAAAGGAATCCTTGATATGCTTGGGGTGGGTGGCTTTAACTCCTGGATTCTAGTTTCTGGACTAATAATTATAATTAGCTTCCATGTCAGGCCTACTACTATTCTCTCTTCTCAATAGCTTTCAACATATACCTTGAAATACTTAACTCCACTTGACACAAAGTATTAAAGGCCTTGCAGCGTGATGACCCTCAATGGCACCTGAAGAATACATGCCCCGCATGTTCATACAAGCTTGAAGGAGAAAAAAAACTTACATTTGAGATGTTGATAACAATGGATGGCAACAACTCACTCAAGCATCTCCATCGAAACCTCTCTGGCGAGAACATGGCTATTAAGGCACCGAGAGGCGAGCAGATAGACTCTCGCCCGCCACCAGGGAACTACTACATTAGTCAGGAAGAGGTAGATAAGTGGGCTTGAGACCACACTGAATCAGAAGCGGATACTAATACAGTAGGTCCATTTTTTCAAATTACTGGGTGCCTAGTTCTTATGCATGAGCGGCACCTAGGTCATATCCGAATCTGGTCAAAGTACCTGTGAATCATGATGGAATAACATGAAGGAAGAGGTGACTTCACGCACATGGGGGGTGTTTGATGAGACAGGCATTTTTTTGTCACTATGCCGGCACGGCTTCGCTTTGCTCATAACTGACATGGTCCAAAGTGGGGAGTTGTGAGTATGAAGTTCTTTGATTGAGTTTTCGTTGCTTAATTGATCTACAGGTCAAAGTATCCATTAGCAACGGTTAATGCCCTCCTGACTGCATTTGGTTCAAACCTCGGAATTGGCTACAATATTGGTTGCCAGTTTAAGAAAACAGTTGCGAAAAGCCAACTTCGGGAGCTACATCAGGAAAAATGCATTTTTCTGAAGTCTACTTAATTCTACTTATAGTGTCTTACTGAGGGGTAAAGACCATTAAGAAGGAAAAGAAACATTAGTACAGTGCATGTGTCTTAGCTGTGTCTTAAAAATTTAGCAACAAGAAATAAATAAGAGATGAAAGATCAAAAAGAACATACAGCACATTTCCAGAAAGCTGGATGTTCCCACAAGAAGGAGAAGGCTGGACAGGGACAAATAAGTATATTACAAAGGTATATAATACCAATAAGAAAACTATGCTGTCCGTGGGTAGGCATCCTAGCCCCAGGCCAAGGAGAGGCTTCCCGCAGTAACCAGCAACAATGGGCTCCCCAAAAATGTAGTTGTGAGGTGGTGATGTCTTGAGTTCATGAGCACATCATGTACATCCCATGGATAACTTGATTGGGCACCGCAAGTAAAATAGAAAGGAACGAGTGGTATCCATGAAGGGATCTTCAAGTATGCCCTCAATTATGTGCTGCCAGCAGCAATGGGGGACAGGGTGTCATGGTGGCGTCATCTGGAGGGAGACTAATGATGGAGGGGGAGCCCAAGCGGCTCTCGCAGGAGGCAAAGTGGGCAGCGATGTGCCAGAGGGGCTGGTGATAGTTGAGTTCAGTAGAAAGTGATGTGTCAAGTGCATGGGGGTTCCTGCAAGGTGGGGACTTAAACCAGGATTGGAGCAGCTTTACGCAATAGTTTTGGTTGAGAAATATCACTTACTACAGACTGAACGCCCGAGAGGCAGGCAGAGGTGGTTGGTTGACCGAAAAAGTTGTCAGAATGGGGGTGGGGCCTGGGGGAGTGAGCGAGCGTGAGTACGTATGCTTGAATGGGTCATGCTTGAACAGGCCATGAAGGGAGTGGCATCATTGTCGGCGGCAAGGGTATGATGACTTACCAATATGCCGAGTCATCCGTCACTTCCTTCTTCGCAAGTTTCCTGCCAAATAACTGCTTCAAACCTGATGGTTACCAGCTGTCCCTCTGTTGCTTTGTAGGAAAGCCGACAAGATGCCACATTTCTTGCAGGCAATGGCCAAAGGTGTCATGCGGGAGCTTTCTACGCTCTCATGAGGTTGGATATTTCATGACTGAAACAGACATCAGTTGCTCCCAAGAAGATTGTGTCAGCTCACATATCATTTGACTTCCATGTTCAGGCCCGTGATGGACGATGCGCAGAGGTGAAAAAAATAAGTTAGATGGAGTTAGGTAGTGACAGCAGGTTGCCCGCCTAGTGATTAGTAGTAATGCAACTTGGAGTGCACCGATGGCTGCGAGCTCAATGGATAGTGAATACAACAACAGTAAACAAATGCTTATATACTACAATAGTAATAAATGGAAGTGCGGCAGCGATACATCACGCATACTTGCACAAAATGGAAACACTAATTCCAGCATCTGGACCATCGGCGTTGACTCAGATTCCATGTGTTTTAATACACCCGTACTCCACAAAGTGGTGACTTAAGGACCCTCAAGTAGCAGGAATGTTCGAATATGACTAATGCCCTCGATAGTGCTAAGTAATATGGGAACAACGAGTGGTACCCCCTTCTCTCCAGACGGACACAGCTGAACACCACCTGGAGTTGAGGTCACATTCGTATGGTCCTTAGATACAGCTCCGCCAATGGCACAGTTGAGTAGAACATCGATGATATACTGTTCATGTGGGAGCAACTCTTCAGACTTGGGAACTGGACGGTTCTGCAACACAAGTTAGAATAAATTGCACACATTTACCAATATCACATACCTTAGGCAGGAGCCGTTTTTGGTAATTAATAATAACACACCATCCAAAATCGAGCTTCTGATATTTGACTTTAACGAGACAACGGGGTTGAAGGAGGGGTAGCACGTATGAAGATGGGTGACAACTTCACGGAAATCAGCTGCCATCTGGTCAAGCTTCTGGCGACATTCGTAATATTCTGTCATGACAGATTCTTCTGCCTGTCTAAGTTCTGGTAAATATGTTATTTATTTTAACGATGGAAAAATATGAAATAATGTATCACCTTCCTCAAGTTTGGGTATGCCCGCATTGCTTTGGAACTGGAAGAATGACTTCGAGAGCATGCCAAGGATCTACGGCGAGAATTGGCTAGGGAGACGGCATGGAAGAGTGTTCTTGAGGTTCAACGACGTTTCTCTGATGGCATAATGCTGCTGGACCCAATCGAGAATTTGGGAATCAAGGATGAGAAATTCAAACAACTTGTAAAGGTGGGTATTGCCAGCCGATGTAAGATAATTCTAAAGCCATCAAGCAGAAAATACGGCTTATGGAGCAAAAGATGTGCTCGAGTCCATTGCATAAAGACCCAAGGCTTCTACAGTTGTACTCCTTGTATTCAAGTAAAATGGAGTATCAGGAATGTATCCGTGTGCTGAAAAAGCACATACAGGCGACACATGATGTCTTACAGCTAGAGGAGCTCAAATGTCATAAGCGTGTCCTTCGGCGACTTGAATAAGAACAAAGACAACATCAGCAAAGACAAATAAGATCAACAATGTCATTTGGGCCAATAAAGGCCCCAGGGCTCCAAAGAACGCAACCAGGGCCTGTAACTCCGCATCAAAGGATGAGTTGGCGGCAACTTTGAAGCCATCTTGGACAAGGAGTTCTTTCCCCTTCCATATGGCAAAAGCAGCTGTGGCACCCGCCGAGGTGAGTGATCCGTCAGAAAAACCCTGTTACGAAACCGAACTTTTTCTATGGACTCAACGACGAGCTATACTCAAATCCTCATTATGGTAGTTGGTCATGGCTAGTGACACGTGACTTTGGATGAGGTTTGTTGCTATTTACCCCTATACATATCTCTCTATCTATGGCTATGCGAGGCTATGCACAATGCGACTCACACATGTCTTCATTTACATACGTTTACTTTACTCTGTACCAATAGTATATAAGTGTAGTAGTTAGAAGGTGATCCCCACTTTCATGGTCATCTCTGCTCTATCATCATCTTTGCTTTTCCCTTGTGTAGGGTTAGCAGCCAGAGACTCTGTGTGAGCCTGGGGGTGACTTGCGCCTTCTGACATAACCACGAAAGTATTACTCTCGCTCTCACACATAACTCGCGACCGCTAGGCAGCCCCATTCTACCTTTTGAGCCGGCGAGCTCCATAGTGTGTATCAAGGAGTGGTGTGCCGTGGGCTTGACATTCATTGTCGCCGTAGGCTGAAAACCCGGGCACACTATCACGCAGAAGAAAACGTCCAAACGTAGGGCGTCAGAACCTCTTAAAGACTCTAAATCGAAGACTAGTGCAGGGGTGCAATGGCGAAGTACTGTATTTTGACCCTGACTGGATCTGGTGTACCACGTGGGAAACGTGTGTCACCTGGCGAGTGAAGAGTCAACATCCTTCCTAGCTAGGAAGCATCTTGCCGAAGAAGAGGACCCATTAGCTTAATTCCCTCATAAACCTGTGCAGTCAAGCTAACCCAGTTTGGGAGTCTCCTGCAGTCCAGTACACAGCATCAGATATATGCATGTACATATACAAGTTGAAGGACCAACTATCACAACCATCACCACCGTTATGTCTAGAACGACTCCTCTGGTTGAGTCGACCTGGTTCAGGTTCAGCTACCTGGTACCACATCTATCCATGACTCTTGGACAGGCTGTAGCCCTGTTCACTTCAGAAATTGTGCCCAACATTAGGGCATACAATAAGGAATTGGACAGGCTGACCACCTCCCACCGCGCTCACGCTGTCCAGCAGAGCGCCCATGTCAAAGCCTGGCATAAGTACCAGAAGGAGTTGAAGGTGAAGCATCGCCTTGAGAAACACCTGGCCGAGCTTGCAGAGCTCAAAGAAATTGACGAGGCCTGGGATCAGTGGATCGCCAAGCGCCGTGCCGCCAATGAGGCTGAAATAGCCTCAACAGTTATTACTCGGGTCCCAGTGACCAAACGCCAACCCACCATCCGTATCGAATATACTGGTGAGGAACGAACCATGGAGGAAAGGTTCGTTGAATGTTGTGAGGTCGGACATAGCAAATCTGACGCTGAGGGTAACAAGGCTCTCGCCACGACAATCCTCTTCACGCAGGAGTTCGACGAGGATGACGAAGAACTAGTCGAGGTGGAGCACCTCGCATGTGATCATTGCACAAAAATGTGCAAGCAACAGGTCTGGGGTGGGCGCATCATGCGCAGGGCATGTTATGTGCCCCAAGTAATCACGAGGAAGGAAAGGAGGCAGATCATCCATAAATCCGCGGAGTTACAAGTCCTTGAGCAGATGCTCGGACTTTTTGGAACAGGGTCGGAGGTACGGAAGGTGCTGTTGGACAACGTGTCCAACCAGTGTATGCTGTGGGACTTGGGAGGGGAAGACTGTCTCCGCCACTACGGAAAGGTGCTGTCCAATGAGGAAAGAAATCGGTTAATGCATGCGCTCAACAGTAACGGATTGATTTATCTAGGAGAAGATCCCGAACCAGAGATCTCGCTACAGGAATGGAACTGGTTCGAAGCTCAGCTGTCACAGGTGATACCCAATAAACAACATGTTCATCAGATCACCCGACATGCTGCCAGAAACCCGTACAACATGAGGCGCTTCCAGTACATGCTCCGGAATGGATGGTCAGCAATAAAGTTTGGAAATAAGAAAATATTCCTGGATCAAACAATGCTTCAACCTCGATACACTTGGCAGTCAATCCTGAAGTGGTCGGAGGATGTTGCAAACGCGGACACCAACAGCGTCAAGTCAGAAACGCTGATATGGGAAGAACCTGGACTTTGTTACCTATGGTTGATC
This sequence comes from Amanita pseudoporphyria, assembly GCA_003316615.1. Lineage (NCBI taxonomy): Eukaryota > Fungi > Basidiomycota > Agaricomycetes > Agaricales > Amanitaceae > Amanita > Amanita pseudoporphyria. Next base: position 14,879 of record QFEO01002159.1, read on the forward strand.
GATGCCCAGTACTATGAGACACGTCGCTGGAAAAAGAATATCTCCTGGAATGAACTATATCAACTCCGGTGGATGGCTAGGGAGGATGTCCGTTTTAGTATCAAAGAGCGGGATGGACATATTCACATTATACCAGACGTCGATGGCGAATACAACTGGAATATGATTGGGATTGAGGCGCTACATGAATCGCTCAACAAAGATCCAAAGCGCATTGGAGCGGACTGTCCAGAGCTGGACACTGAAGCAGAAGCCAGACGCCAACAGCATCTCACCGTGTTAGCCAACAACTTCCAAACCAGCCTGGACTCGATGGAAGGAATCGTGGAAGACTGTATGCAGGAAATCCGAAAAGCGGAAAAAGTCATCTACACAATCCAACAAGGGTGGATGCTTGATGACGAAGACCAGCTACAGTTCCTCATTCAGCGAGCTATAGAAATGGCAAACAGGAATAAGGACATGCAAGTGGAACTACAACGTATCGACGGATGGTTTTGGCAACTAGAGGGAGAACCAACGTTGCCGCCAGTCCATAACCCGGAATCCGAGTTCGCTATTCGATGGCGAGGAAAAGTTAACGACTCCACAGCCCCAATATGGATGATGGAAGGATACTGCTACCTATGGCTCATCGACGACAAGTTTCATGCCCCTTTTATCTGGCAGAAACTACCTGGATGGAGACAACTGGCCAACTGTAGATGGCTCAGGAGGAAGAACGTCTGCTTCAATATCACCACAACCGACGCGGCCCTCAACGTTATTCACATAGTACCCAATATTTACGGAATGTACAACTGGGACGAAGTGGAATGACAAGCTAATCTGGAAAACACGATTCCACTTTGGCAACAAGAATGGATTGGAGCGCAATACGCCCTCCCAGCGGCGTTGACAGGGTATCTAGTATCCCTGTTTTGGGGATACAACCATTGGTTCACAATCGACGCGCCGAATTATGTGCCAATACTGCCAGCACCGTCAGACATAGACCCGCCAGCACAGCGCGAACAGATGAACGCCACACGAAGGGAAGCGCAGGCCACCAACACGCAGATCGACAGTGCCAGGACCGACACAGCTAACGCGGCTGCCCAAATTTTACAAGAACTGGTCAACACTCTACGACAACCGGTAAACGTCACTGTTGAAACCACAGCCACCTCACCTGCCACAAAAACCGGACTGCAGATCAAGGAGAATCCACCCAAAGACTATAACGGGGACCCTAGGAAAATCGCAGCCTGGTTCAGAGAATGGGACTCATACTTCCAAGAAATCGAGTTTACCAAAACGGACTCCAAAATGACATGTAGGAAGTTCCATATGGCGTTGCGACGAATCAAAGGGGGTGAGGAAGATTTTGCCGGAGCATGGGCTACTAGCCAGATGAAGGAGTTACTCGAGGCTGAGGAACAGTGGGACAAATGGGTTAATGACGAAACCAAAAACACTGACGAAAACTCCACACTCCAACAACGAAACCTCATGGAGTTCGGACGGGAAAACCTCCTCTATCCATTCACGAGTTGGGAGGATTTCTGGAAACAAGCAGAAGGGTTCTTCGTCACCACCAAGACACAGTGAGACGCCCAACAACGACTAGCTTGACTTAAGCAGGACAACATCAATGCCGAACGATACGTCGTCGCCTTTAAGGCCCTTGCAGAAGAAACCGGATACAATGACATGGCGTTAGTGGCGCAGTTCTGTGCCGGACTCATGCCTGGATTAGGGTTCAAAATCATCAAAGCTGGAGCACCCGACGACGACAATCTGGAAGAATGGACAAAGCGCGCTGTCAAGTTATCACGCGCCTACATGGAGGCTCACGAGCAGTATGGAGATAAAGGCAAGCTTAAAAGCACCTTTAAGGAGGAAAAGAACGACAAGGGACGTTGGGGAAAATGGAAGGGAGGAAAAGAAATGGCTACCGCTGCACCACCCGCCAACCTAGGAGGAAGCACCAGTCAGGATCCCAACGCAATGGACGTCGAAAAGAAGAAAAGTATGTTCAAGTGTTACAACTGCGGAAAACCGGGACATTTCGCTAAGGACTGTAAACAACCGAAACGTGACAAGGGAAACTCGCGTATAAGAGAACTAGGATTACCGGAAATCAGGGCATTGATAAAGGATATGAATGAGGGCGATAAACAGGAAGTCGCCAAGGACTTGGGTTTTGGATCAGACCAGTGAATGAATCGCATTCCGATTCACTGGTCGAGAACATTGTACAACATACAGATAGTGATGTAAACGTAAACTCGTTAATAAACAATGAGTTAAGCGAACATATTCACTATTTGAGGAATGCACCAATAAGCGCAACCAAGAAAGCATTCAAACCATGGAGTAACCCATGGATGGTACAAAGAATCTGGGAACAAGATTCTGAAATAGCGATAAGAGACCTAAAAGCTTGGGTACACGAATCTCGGAGACAGGAGGTAACACCAGAGATGATCTCAGACCTGAACAAGGCATCAGAAAAGGACGTACTATGGTTCCTAGAAAAAATGCAAAGGCAACCACAGATTAAACGGGTGTTACAATGGAAAGACATCAAAATCGACCTAACGCTCACTTGATTGGACAACTATAAGCAAGTGTCGGCTGTAGGATTAATAGATTCAGGATGCACTCAGTCATGCATCAACCGGGAATTCATAGAACAGTATCAAATTCCAACACGACGATTGCCTCACCCACATCAGGAAAATGTTTGCCAGACTTATCAGTCCTTATGTCCTTATATAAGTAGAATAAGTATTTTTC
>QFEO01002179.1:3718-18812 GCA_003316615.1 Amanita pseudoporphyria
AGTATTTTGACTGCACCAGTGTATTTGACGATGACGACGACATGCCGACGTTGGTAGGATGCGAATTGACCGCAGGTTCAGGGATGGACTTGCGTTTGAAGAAAGAGAAGCGGGCTCGATTCTTGTTACTAGTCGCTGCGGAAGACAAGTCGACTCTGGTGGTCAAAGATAGACGTGATCCTGATGTTGCGGCGGATGTCGGGAGACTTGAATCAGACGCAGAGGAGGCTGTCGAGGACAGATCGGGGACAGACGTCGAAGGCGGAGAGACAACAAAAGACGTGGTAGGCTGTGCCATGAATTTGAGAGGCTGGGGCTGGGCCATAACGTATACTGGTGAGTTGGGGGGTGCTATCAGAGCGGCCTCGTTATTTTGGGCATTTGCATACGTTCCTTGGGGCTTTATACTGGGGTGACCTTTTGGAGGGTCAGTGACCCAGGATGAAATATTGTCGCTCGCAGAACAGAGCGGGTTTGCGCTTGGGTCAGCTGAGAAAGCCGGGTCGTCATATAGAGAGTGTGGGATTGTTCTGAGCTTATTGACAGGACCAGTGTGAGCGGCCGATGGGCCCTTCGTGATTTTGAGTCGCATAAGACCCGCTGAGTCTATGGGCGTCGAGCCCAAATTTGCCGGCAGGAAGAAGTGGGAAAGTATACGAGAATGGCTGACTTGGGAGACATGCTTTACAGGACGATGGGTGACCGCTTTAATGTGCGAATATTCGTGATACGATGAGTGAATGTGAGAGCTTTGCATTCTGGTTGAGGAATGAGGACGAGAAACCATAATTGCAACGTGCTGATTTATGTACATCACCAATCCATCAATATGCTAGTTAAAAACGACCCAAGAATGCCTATGTACGACTAATCTCATGCGTAAAATTACTCTCCAGAAACGACCCGCCTCGGAAGTCCCCCTGTAGGCTTTCTTAATTTGGATGTCCACAGTTGCCCAGCCGTCGGGGCAGGCAGTCTTGATGTGGATGCGCTAGCCACCACTCCACCAGGTCTCGGCAAGTTAGATGTCATTGATGGGCCCGATTCGAGTCGTGTTGGTTGTTTCAGACCTGTCGCGATCAAAGATGACCTTGAAGAAATGGCGCCGTTGATCGGTACTCGTCTGGGCCCAAGAGTAGACACGGGCAAAGACGTCTGATTCAATTTACTTGTCGAACTTCCAGCTGGATGATCAGCAACAGGTACTCGCCGTGGACCGTGACCCATCCTTGCTGACGGTGCTATAAATGACTTTGTGGCTGGTTGTTGAGTTATGGATGGCTCGGGCCGCAATGGTCTTTTCGAGGTGAGTGCAATTCCTTCGGCAGTTACAGGCTTGCCTAGCACAGAAGAAGCGCGTGGCCTCTCTTGTTCTGTTATGGATGAAATAACGTTTGATGCACGGGGTATTATATCTCCGGCAGATTCAGACTTTGAATGATGCACCTTCGCACGTTTTAGTATGCGCAGGGCTTGGACTGCTGGTAGTGGGGCGATATTAGGCAACCGCCGTGGAGTTGCGAGAGGGGTGGACACTTGACGTTGCTTGACCTGAGTAATTGTGCTATAGACCTCTTCACTCGGCACAAGGGTTGATCCTTCCTTTGTTCCACGATGTGGAGTTGGAGACGGTAACTTGGCTGCGAAAATCCTTAGGTGGAAAACTCTAAAATAGAACAAATCTACACTCACAAGGGATACTCCGCCTTTTACTGCTCTTGTCGTCCTGAGGCGGAGAGGGGGGAAAGTGTAGCGGCAGTGCTGCAAGACCAAAAATTTCAGGCACAGTTGGGAGCTCACAAAGGAGTTCTTTATACCTTGTGAGTCGGGGATGTCATTATGGGTCGTTTGGTCCGATGCTTGCATTGGATTACAGGTTGCTTGCGACAATGGTTCGTAGTCGGCTGTATCATCATGCGCTATGGAAGGTAAGCCTGAAGCAGGCTATGGAAAAAGAAACCTACGGTGACTGATTTTGGAAGGGGTTGATCCCCGTTTGAATTTCGCCAATGCATCTTGCAGCTTTTCTTTTTCTACTTCAAAATCGGAATTCTCATCATCCGTCATGAGGCATTCCAAAGGTTCTGTCAGCGATATTTTATCGTTTAACAGGTCAAAACTCGTATCGGACTGCAGGTGCAACTGAAAAGAAGCTTGGAGATCAATGGAAACGCGGTTGAAATAGGATGCATTGCTCGGCGGCTGAAGGCGCAAAGAGGAACGCGTAATGCCTTGGAAAGATGATTCCGCCTGCGCTGGTTCAGGGGAAGGAGGCAGAGGCATATCCACGTCCCGGGTCATGTCGCTTTGGAAGTTATACTGTGCCAGTTTATCTGGCAAGCCGTCAACTGAATTGCAAGATGAAATTGTTATCTCAGGTGCATGTATTTCTCGCGTCTGGATTGTGGGATCGTCCATGACCCTACTAATTGGAGAATAGCGTCCAGTAGACAGTTCGTCATCTGACATTGCTTGCGACAACAGAGAAGGTGTGTTTGGTTGATGAGGATGTCCTATAGGCCGAGCAAGCGGCGTAGGATCCAAGTCGCGAAGAGAAAGCTCCGCAAGTGGAGTGCGTGGTTGTGACGGCACCTCTTGGTGCGAATTGCCATGGAGTTCCTGCTCTTCGGCGAGCAGGTCAAAGGCAGACGTGTCCTCTAGAGTTATGTCGCCGACGTCGACAAGGCGAATCCTCGGAAGCGTAACGGCTGGACATGGTTGTTGTTTGCAAGTGCGATCGAAGAAGGTGGTGAGAATGAGGGCGGGGCTGGAGTTCTCCTTGTCAGAGTCTGGCGAAGCGCCGTCTCTGGGTGCGGATGCAAGAGGGTCGAAGAGGGAGAGGACACTGTGTCGGGGACGGCAAGGCATGGGTTGAAGTGGGAGGAGGCGTTATTTGTATGTGTTGACGCGTCCGTTGCTCATGCACGCCGTCCGGGCTGAGATCAAGCAGTGGGAGAGGTCCTTCCGCACCGCAAACGACAGAGCCCCCACCGTCGACGACATAAAAGCCCACCCAGACATAGGTCAGTCTCCGTCCTACCCCCTCTGCCCTTTCTCTCTATCCCAATGAAGCCAACAAGTATAGACTCTACAAACGACTCTCAAAGGAGGCCGCCGCTGTAGCTGTTGACGCGGCTCCCTCAGCAGCTCCGCTTGTCGCGTTCAACCCTTTTTCTCCAGTGAAGGGCAAGGGAAAGAGTAAGGCGGAACCGTTACCCAATGCTACACGAAACCCTTTCACAACGCCAACGAAATCGGCAAGGAAGCATGTGCCGTTAGACTCTCCCACCGAGCCTTCCTCTTCTAAGCAGCCCGCCGCACCACTGTCGCCTACATTTCCAACCTCCGCTGTTTCTAGAGCGCGAAAACGTTTACGGGGAGAACCTGTTTCACCATCTCCAAATAAAGAGAAAAGGCAGCGCGTGAATTCACGCCCGGAGCTGCCTATGCCCGCCTTTCACATATCCAACCTTGATGGTGACAGTATGGATAAGCCAGAATCAACGGTCATCGGCGAATCTCCGGTAAAACAACCAGCGGGGAACAGGCCCTTCACAATTCTATTTGAGGAAAGCTTGCCTCCCTTGATGTTGGAGCCCAAGAAGGACAACGATGCCGCTCCCCAAGCCAGAATTTCAACGTCCTCTGGAAAGCCATCAATTGAACAGCCTACAGATACCCTGCCAAGTTTCGAGGAAGAGCTCGGCTGGCTCAAGAATAACCGTGTTCTACAAGGCAAAACAAAACGTCTCCATACAACTCGCATGATAAAGGATGCTTCTAGCCAGGCATCTACCTCCGCCGTTGAAAGCGGACATGATTTTTCCAAACCTGTTAAACGTTCATTGTCAGAATTGGAATCACATGTACCAAACTCCCTCACCAGCGATTGTAGGCCGAGCAGTCGTCTTCCTTCTCTTATTCCTCCCTCTCCTCCATCAGAGACAGATTCCTCGTTTCCTCGGGCGTCAAAGCCACAAGCAAGACCCAAAGGTGTGGCAGCCGGCAGGAAGAAGGCGAAGATCACTAACTCCAATACAAGCGGAGATGACAGCGGTGAGGCTGATGATGACCCGAAACCCAGAATCAAGATAATTAAATCCACATCTGCGAGGCTCCGACGTGGAGGCCGAGGGAATGACGACAGGGATGAAAATATCGAGCCTGATCCAGACCTCGTTCTTGCTTACACATTTCGGCCTGCTGCTTCGAACTCGCCTCATGGAAATCGTCCACCACACGATGGGTCCCCCGCTCCCCCCTATGGCGCTGAGCTGAACGACAAGATTAATCTTGACTTACCGGACAAGCTTCGGGACGTGCTCTCGCTAGACATCGTTGACATGAAAGCACGTGACAAACATGCGGAGCGAATGGTCGAGAGGCTATTGTATAATCGAAAGACAATTCATTATGATCCGGACAAAGGAGGAGAGATTTGGGATGCAGGCGAGGATGCCCAGCCGACAAGAATTGGATGGGGTGGTGAAGTCCTTCGTGATACCGAAGGAGAGGACGAATGGGAGGGCGAACCTATACCCTGGGAGGTTGCGGAACTGTAGGGCCGATATCTTGGTACATTTGGGCACAACGTACCGTGAGGGACACTGTTAGCAATATTGCATGCGAGCCACGATCCTGGCGATGTAATCATAATGATGGGCCATGTGCAAGATGTACTTTAAGCTGATTGATACCTGAACAGATAAACATTCCAATGACGTCGATTTTTACGTCCGCAAGGACTTGCTGGGGTCAATTCCTTCGTGTTGTTTGGAAATCACCAACGTTGAGCCCAACTCAACATGCCTCGTTCATCGGGCATGCATCTCAGAATGCACCAAGGTCTCCAGTCACCGCTGTTTGGTCATGATAAATGTCCGATCGTTTAATACAAGGGATCAAACTTGCAGCATCCCTGCTCTGTATTTCTCGGCATGTGTTGCTAGATATAGCCAACCTAAACGCTGTCTTTGCAGCATGTAAACCACATTCCCAATCATATATTTAATAAAGCCTCTGCACGCCTAAAAACTATTCTATCTTATACCTACTACTCTCCTCGTCTTGCCTTGGTACTTAACACGCAACGGCCCCCCATAATTCCTGTAGAATATCCCAGTCAGTCACCATTACTGCACTTGGTACGGAAACGAGAATATGTTCGCAATTCTCCGAGACGCCGACTTGACGAGAAAAGTCTTCGAAACGATACTTGATTCGCCCAGCGGTAGACGGTCTTTGTCAAGAGTGGCAAGAACTTGTCGCGCTTTCTGCGAACCCGCATTGAATGTCCTCTGGCAAGAGCTAGATTCCTTCGTTCCCTTGGTGGGACTATTCCCCAACTTGATGAGAAAGGCCCACAAGCCGAGTCAGGGATTGGTAAGAATTACTTGAATTTAATACCGCGTGGATGCCAAACAAGTCGACTCCGTATGTACAGGTAAAAGCACCCAGAGCGGATGACTGGAATTCATTTAATCGATACAATGAACGCGTTCGCCGCATAGCATACGACGAGCGCACATCCCCTGCATCGCTTTTCCCTATGCTGGCCGAGAACAAACCACGAGAATTCATCTTGCCATTCCTCGAGGAACTTTCGTGGAAGGTTCAATCCCCCGCCGGTCTCAACTACTGCGAGATGTTCCTAAACCCCGGCTTGCAAGCGTTTCACCTTGAGATCGCAGTGCGGCTGCCACAGTTAGACTCGTTCCTGCAGATGATGTCTAATCACACGAGGCTTACCACGTTTTCGTTCAACTCGCCGACAACGTTGCCTGGCTCATTCACGGACCTTCTCCAAAGCCAGGAGTCTCTCGAAAAGGTCATTCTTGTCGCACCTGGAGCTCTTTCACCTAGCGTGGGACGATGGCTTGCATCCCTCGGCCAGCTTATACATCTGCAGTTGGATTTGTCGGGAAGATCAATGATCGCTGTTGAAGGGTTTTTTGACGAGTTGCATTCCCGTTCCGGTTATTCCACGCCTAGCTCGATGGATTCGGATGATAGTGAAGATGAGCTGGACTTTTCAGAAATCCGTAAATCCACACTTAGGCTGACTGGCGATTTGACGCCAAGGAAAATCTTCCATCAGCTGCGCAAGCTACAACTGACGGCAGAAGTTTCAAACATCGCTGTCTTCTTAAAGCATATAACGAGTCCCCTGACACACATGGACCTCGTAATTGAAGATCCTCCAGACAGAGCAGATTGGCAAGACCTCTGCGCGTTAATTTGCGAGCGATTCCAGGAGTCGTTGTTATCTTTACGCATTGTTGCCAATAGTTCGTCCCGCTTCTTCGATCTCATGAGATCGACACAAAGGGGGGAGCCTGCTTCGAACCGTTTGGGCCTGGAGTACCTCACATCACTACCAAATCTCTTGCGCCTCGAGATTGACTTACCAGAATCTGTTATTTTCACCAGCGCGGATTTCGCGTGCCTTGCACATTCGAGCCCTAAACTTGAATTCCTAAGGCTTTGCCCATTGGCCAAATTCCCGACCGCAATTGGCCCTCCCCAAATCTCGCTAGATGACCTCGCCGTGTTACTGCTAGCTTGTCGTAATCTGCATACCGTTTACGCCGTCTTCAACACAAAGCCCGTCAAGGAACAAATCCTAAGATCGCGACAGGTCTCATCCAATTCACTGTTGCGCCTCCATGTGGGGCATTCATGGATTAGCGATCCCCTCCGAGCGGCAATATCTCTGAGCCATATCGCTCCACGGCTGGAGACAGTGAAATGGTTCCAAGAGAAAACGCGGTCGGGATACATGGAGACGAATGCGAAGAATTGGCAAAGCCTCTCAGACCTACTTCCTCATTTCCAAAATATTCGTATTATTGAAAGGACCTTCGCAGAGGCTGTCTCACCTGTGCTTCCCCTTGTCAAAAAAGTAGATAAATGCGTTGGCAAGACTGCCACCTACCTCAATCGCAGCGTAGACGCTCAGCCTTTGACGGTCAACAGTAGTGTTCAAGCTGCACCTCATTTAATTAATCGGATGGTTGGAGCAACGCCTACCAAGTTTTCCGTCACAGTGGACGCCACCCCGATAGTTTCTTGCGCTTCCATAGATGCTACGACCGCCAAGCATGACCAGGGTGTTGACGCAACACCAGAGCCCACCCAGCCAGAAACAACACCAACATCTAATTTAGCAAAAAAAGACGGAACACTCGCTCGAAGACCACAGCTATACGCGTTATCGCATATCTATAATTTGTTCTCATTCTTTTATCGGATCTTCGTCATATATCCATTCACAATTCCCCCCCGATTTCTTCATCTCACAATGGGCCACTATAAACGCTGGTCGCAGGGACTACAGCAACCACAGATTTGGACGCGCATGGACGCTAAACAACAATTATATCAAAATGGCATAGGTCCAAATTCAACCCATGAGACAGGCAAGGGAGATGATATTCTGTTGGACACTGTTCAAGTCGGTCACGATCGCCCTCGTTTATGAATGGTTACTTATATACTATGATGGCATTGATCAGGACATTCAAATTTATGATGATGACACTTACGATGAGCATGACCTTACGATAGGACATGGCAATAAAACGATGAAAAGACGATGTGTGATGCCAGAAACGGCATGGCTGAGTGAGTGCCAAAGACGCATAAACAACGCCGCGACGCGTCATTTGCGGCGGACACAACCACCGGTCATGGCAGACAACAAGAAACAAGAGAAAGACTTCACAAACGAAGTCGATGAACTCCTACCGCAGGTAGATCTAATTGCGAAGGTTCGCAAGCTTGTCATTTTCTTTCCAGAAATGCTGATGTCCAGCCTATCTTAGTCGGGGAAGCTTCAGGAAGCCCTGGATAAGTTGTTCGTGCTTGAAAAACAAGCTAGAAATGTACGCCGCCTAAACTGTCGTGAACTTGTTATAAATCTTGAGTCAACTGCAGGCAGCGGATCTAGCATCTACGTCACGATTAGTGAAAACTGTCCTGCAGCACTGTTATGATGCTCCTGACTACGAATTACTCAATTCAAGTATCGCTCTTCTGAGCAAGAAACATGGGCAGCTGAAAGTTGCTATACAAGCCATGGTTGAACTTGCAATGGGGTGGCTGGAAGAATTAAAGCAAAGGAACGGCATTGAAAAGTGGCTGCAGCTCGTCGAGACATTGCGAAGTATTACCGAAGGGAAGGTACGCCCATGAACATTGCATTTTCAATTGTCCTTTTATAGTTCCCGTAGATCTTCTTGGAAACTCCTCGTGCAAGAGTTACGTTGTCGCTAGCACTTTACAACGAGGGTCTCGCGAGTGCTGCAGCAACCCCGGCAACTGCAAAGGATCTGCTTCAGACAGCATCGGACCTCCTGTCAGATTTGCAGGTGGAGACGTATTCATCAATGGAGAGAAGGGAAAAGACAGAATTTATTCTTGAGCAAATGAGGTTGTTGATTGCCCTTGCAAGGCTGAAAGACGCAGAGTCAGGGAAAGAAGGAAAGGACTTGGGAGGTGGGGAAGCGGAGTGGGTGAAAGTGCGGATAGGTGGCCGAAAAGTAAATGAAGATTTCCTAAAACAGGATGTCAACGAGGTTTGTCTTGAACCCGACAAGAAAAGAGAGGCTGACCATTTTTGCGTAGGATCTTAAACTCAAGTACTATGATCTAATGATTCAACATGCGCTGCATTACAGTTCCTACCTTGACGTCGCGAAGTATTATTATAAGGTTTGGGAGACGCCCTCAATAAAATCAGATGTCAACGACAAGGGTCGGGCGGTAAGCCACACAGCCAGACATCCGTCTTTCCATACCAAACATCTTTTCAGGCTCTTGAACACATCGTCTACTATGTTGTGCTGGCTCCCCACAACAATGAACAGTCCGACATGCTACATCATCTGTTCATAGACCCTGCGCTTGCACGCCTGGAACCACACTAGTGAGTTGATAGTGTTTCTTACTGACCAATATTCATAACGCATGTCAAAGTAACCTTACTAAATGTTTTGTCACGCGTGAGCTCATGCGATGGCCCGGCATTGAAACCATTTATGGCGAATTCCTACGCCAGACACCCGTCTTCTCCCAAGATAAGCGTTGGGAAGACCTGCATACCCGCGTCATTGAACACGTGAATAATTCCCCATACCTTAGCTGACTTGTACTAATAACTTTAACAGAACATTCGTGTTGTTGCAGTGTATTATACCCGCATTACACTTGCTCGACTAACAACTCTATTGGATCTTTCCCCGAAACAGACAGAAGACATCTTATGTCGTCTAGTGGTCTCGGGAACAGTGTGGGCCCGCGTCGACCGTCCTGCTGGCGTTGTCAACTTCAGAGGCAAACGCAGCACAGAAGATGTGATGAATGACTGGAGTTCAGACATGCAAAAGCTTCTCGGGTTAGTCGAAAAGACATGGATGGGGATGAACGCAGCTTTAGCAGCAGAGTCTCGAGTTAAACCAGTATAGAGGTTGTGTAATACTGTATAATGCTTTCTTTTTTTGGACAGCTTTGCAGAAATTAGTATAATATCGTGTAAATTACGTGCGAACAGTGGCAGGTATTTGCTGTATCGTCTGTGAATTTTGAACAATGGGTTCGGTGAGAGCAGGCGCATAGCTCGGCCGGATACCCTCCTTCCATAGCCTAACGTATTCTTTCCCTCTAGTCCACTGATCAACACCATTCTGCCGTTCCACTGTTGCTTTCCAGCGCTTGCGTGCTGCCATAGCACCTTCATCCAATTCTTCGTTCCTCTCCCAAGTGTCCAGATTCCGTACTTCCTTATTAAATCCATGCTGAATTTCGGTGGGCACGAATACCGCCCCGAGGTACCGCGCCTCCATCACGGCGAACCTGGTTGCAATGAAGTGTTCCGAGCGCAGCGATCGGAATTGTGCGATGGCTCGTGAATAGGCCTCAGTCAGCGACACGTCATGATGCTGGTATAGGTTCACGACAAAACGAATGGCACTGTCGTGACTAACTTTAGGAGCAGTAGGGCGGAAAAACAGCAATGCTCACTCTTCGGCCGTCGGGTTTCTACCCCTTTGTCTGAGACGCGTCCATTCCTTCCCTCTTACAGAATGTTCATCTTTGATACCTGCTTTTTCGACCAGGGTGGTTGGCCGGAACGCCTCGAATGGATGGTCACGGAAAAATTGTCGGCGAATGTCATCCTCTACATAGTAAATTTGCAGTGGTTTCGTCACTGGTGGTCGCATTTTCTCAGCCACTGCTTTTGGAGACTGGTCATAAGATGTACGGCGAGGAGGTGCTTTTGCGGGAAGAGGAAGCGGAGGGTGATTAAGAACGGCTTTGAACCAAGCAGGCTCTTCTTTGATGTATCCAGCTTGCATGAGGCGCGAGACCTGCTGGTGTACCTGTGAGGCTATCCGGCGCACCATCTTTCGGGACACTACCAGAGTGATGCACAATTGCAATGTATACTACAATATCCCAACATCGGTAAACAGCTTCCTGGTCAAACAACGACAAACTGTAGCATCAGTGCTGGATATTTTGTCTTATCTTCCCTTTACGATTTTATGAGCAACAAATGGGACTTGTGCTTTTTCAGAGCCGAACTCATGTGCGAGCTTATTTTTCGAATCATCGGAGCGCGTTCGCCGCGCTGTCTCAACGGTCAGGCTTCGAGCTTCACGCTTCAATCGGATATGTCCAAAAAAGAAAACAACTTGGAAACAAATGTTCAAAGCAAAACGGCGGATCCAGAGGCTCAGAAGTTGAGCAATTGTGCCGAGGAGGGGTAAGCATGAACGGCACAAGCTTGCTGCTCAAACCTCTAGGGAATAGCGGGTGAGAAAAGGAAACTGTGACAACTAGGAATCGAACTGGGTAAGCAGGGGAAGAGTGAAGGAAAGGAATTGGGATTCCAGCTGCATTCGACTCGTTCAGCTTTCCCTAATCGGAGGACGCCGAAAATCTGGTTTGAGAACTTATCTAGGGGTCAAGCGTATTATTGTCATCACAATACTCAGGCTACGGCTGGGGGTTTTTGCTACTACGGACAGCTCTTCCAGGTCCTACAACTTGACCTTTACGTTGGCTCTGGCTTCCCGCGCCTTTTCCCGCAGAATTCGTCGAAGCTGAGAGAGCAGTCAAAATCGTGTTTTAGACAAGAAAAGCCAACTAACAATTTTCCCTGACGGACTCTTGGGAATTGCATCGATTAAATCAACGCCTCCAGCAAGCTTCTTGTAATACACTTTCGTGTCTGCTACATACTACTCCTGCTTTCAGGACGTTGCCCACAAAAATTTGCCTGTCACGTACCTTCATCAACGAATCCTTGAATCGCTGGGCCTCGGCAGGGTCTCTAACAAATTGCGCTTTCGCGTCCAGACTTGGCACAACATAAGCTAGAGGAAGCTCCCCACTATAGTCATCTAGAATGCTGACTACGCATACATCTGCTACATCAGGACGCAACAATAGATGAGCCTCAAGCTCAGCCGGTGCCACTTGGAACCCGCGAACTTTGATCATTTCCTACGACACGATCAAAATTAATGCGAATATATATATATGCTTGGTACCTTGATTCGGTCAAGAACATAGACTTCAGTGTCCTTAATCATAACTTCGTCCCCTGTGCGGACCCACCCGTCAAAAAAAACCTCTTTAGTTCTTCATTGGAATCAGCTTCGAACAATGACCTTCTCGTATGGGTAACAAAACTCACGCCTCTGGATTCTTGTAGTACCCCAGCGCCATGGATGGTCCGGTAACGAAGAGTTCGCCTTGTTCACCTTCCTTCGCCAGGGAGCCATCGGGCTTCACGACACGGGCAATGACACCAGGCAATAACCGTCCTCCGCTGCCAACGGGGCCTAATTTCTGCTCCGCTGATACGATCGAAACACTTGCGCATGTTTCAGTCAGACCTTTGAACAGTCAATAGATAAATCGGTAGCTCAATCAACGGAACGCACCATAGGCTTGGCCAATAGTGGCATTAGGAAAGATATCCTTTAATGCGAGTAAGAGCTCGCCATTTACAGGAGCCGCGCCGGACAAGCAATATTTGACATGACTAAAATCATAACCTTTTGGTGATGCCTGCACACGTGCGCGTCAACAAGACTAAAACAATCCTTCTAATTACGTACCTTGCATAGGAGTAGAATTTGAGGAGGGACAAGACTAAGAAGATCAATACGTGCTCCAAAAGTACAGGAATTTGATCTTACGGTACATGAGTTCCGCGGTAGCGAACGACATCATTTAAATATTCAGTGAGATTGAACTTGGTTTCAATCACCAGGGACATCTAACTGATGGTTAATAGAAATGAGACCTTTCCTCGGCAATACTCACGCCACAGTAGAGCGGGAAGTGCATCTCCAAGTGACATTCAGACAAAGAAAATTTTCTGTAGCGCCATGATGCTCACCACAAGGATTAGCCCGGCGATATCTTATCTTTCTACGTAAGTTCCTACAGCCACGAATGAGATAGGGAATTGAACTCACGAAAAAATGGTAGTACTAGAAAATACTTAGTGGTACGTACAATTTCAAATTCACGTACTCACCACACATCATAACATCTCCTGGAGCAAAAACTTGCTTTTTGTACGAGGGATCTGTAGTTTTGTATTGAGCGGCCGTCTGAATAAGGTTGGCTATGACTGCATAATGCGATATTGTAACCGCCTTCTCGGGTCGTCAGTATCCCGGTGTTCTGATAGCGAATACCGGTACCTTAGGTACACCTGTTAAGGTATAAGTAATTTCTACAAAACAAAGGTCCAGTTCTGACCAGTGGTGCCACTCGAGAATAATAAGAATGCTGGCTTCGTCTTGGCCTCGCCGGGTGTCAAGCGTTTAGGAACAAAATTTGAAAGATCTCTTGAACCGGATTCAACCAACTCCTCCAATGTTACATCGACGCCATTCGATAAGCCTTGTAATATGACAACACGGTCTCCAGATAAGCCGACCGTCCTTGCCGCAGCCCGAGCCGTCTGCAAAAATTGAGGTTGTACAATAATCAACGTCGCCTCTATCAACTCGAGCTGATGAACGAGTTCGTCCACAGTATATGCAGGATTGGAAAGACTGTAAGATGCCGATCTGTCACGACCATTTGACGCAACCTCAAATCGTCTCAACTCACGTAACAACCGCTCCAACCAAATGTGAGGCCCACATTACAATAGGATAATCTTTTAGACGGCTAAGCAAAGGTCGGCTGAAGGCAGAATTGTATTACCTATACAGTTCATGCTGAACAGGCAAACTATCGACGATATTGGCCACCCGGACACTTTATAGCACGTTTAAGTGCTTACCATTATCACCATCCCCTGTGAAAACATTGACCTCATAGCAGTTAACATTACTGGATGCTTACTGAGTTGATATTTGTTAGCCAACGCGTTTGCGAGGGAATATGTACGCCTGCGAGCCTGAACTTCGAGATTAGTACATGAGAGGCAACACTTCCAAGTAGCTTACGTCGTGGTTGGAGACCGTGTGGCCGGAGTTCGGGTCTATAAAGAAGGGTATGCCATTTGGCCGCACAGGTCTGGACGGGGGTTGGTAATCTAGGATGAACTGGGGAACGGTCAGATCATCAGGAATATGAGGCAAGTCTGATATAGAGGAGCGAAACACAGACATTGTTGTTCACAGGAAGTTACATGGGTGCTTAAATATGGTGTCTCAGTTGAGATGTGACTAACCTATTCAAAGATAGTACGCTGACGTGATGGTCAGGCGACGGACCACTGATCGGATCGACTATCATCCGTGTGTTGTTAGGTCAGCAACGGAGCCAACTAGAACCTGCAAACGTTTAGACGTTCAACGTTCAGATATTCAGGTCCCATCACTTTCGTCATTGCTTACTTTCTCAGATATCGTTAGATTGGAAGTCTTTTCCTGGGCTGAAACTGAAAAATGTCTGAAGCGTGAGACGAGCCAGAACGATGACATTTCATTTTCGATATCAGATGGCTCGGCAGATAACATTCCGTGATTATCGCACACCGCCGATCGAGTCACAGCAGTGACCTCCGTGACCGTGACCAGGGCACTTCCGTCCAACTTTCGCGTAGTCTTTTTCGCGCTAAGTGTTACAATGCTAGTCTATGGCATAGAATGAACAACGTATGCCTGGATAACCCACGTAGCACGTCCAGGTCGGAGAATCTGCATTGGTGGTCACCAGGTCGAGTATAATCACAAGCAGTGGCAGGAATTCGGGTGATCGGGTAAACCTGCAGGGTGCGGCTATCGTAACCCGGTTCATTCAACAGGACTACCCACCCAAGGTCGTAACTTTTGACTACTACGGTACCTGTAATGATCGCCGAACATTAGAGAATCAGCACATCTTTTGTTTGTATTGATGCAAGTGGTATCTGAATACTGAAGCAGCTCAATTAATTTCCAAGTGGCAAATACGTTGAGGTGGAATCAATCATAACGAGCCGAGGTGAGCTACGTGGACGGCTATAAATTATAATCCCACCCTATCCCAGGCATATTGGCAGGGCACACATCTCGCTGGCCAAGAATAAGTACACGTTTCCCTATCCGTCGTATCACGCCACCAACTTAGCCGACTGATGTTGTACCTTTCTTAAGTCTAAAAAAGCGGGTTTTACTGATCAGGACGCGCGATTTCATGCGGCCGGGTTCAAGTTAAGCTATATGCTGGACAGGGTCACAGCCTTTGACTAGGATTCCCCATTCGGAAGTCGCAGTCATACCCATGCTCATGTGTGTCGGCTACAGGGCGGCTATGTTACCCATGTTATGTCCTAGGCGAGCGTGGAAAGGCAATGGGGGAAGATGCCGACTTACGTATAACTCGGGACCCAGTGATGTACCCCACATAGGATTTGATGTGTCTAAATGGAGATCTGTGTTGGTACTCCAAATTTAAGTTCGACTGGGCAATGTTTATTTTATTTCGACGCCATCGCTAAGACGAAACAGGGAGTGCGCACTTTGTCATAAGTTACACAACGCTTCCCCTCATATAGTAGCGATGACGTGTGTACTACAAATTAGTATCCTTCTGCCCATCTGAGAACATCCTCTTGCGTAATGTCAAGGATCTCGGT
>QFEO01002182.1:0-36594 GCA_003316615.1 Amanita pseudoporphyria
GTAGACTGTTGGAATTTATTTGAAATAGCCACGGAATGCAACTTGTGGATGATGGTTCCTTCATCAGCATCGCTTTTAAGGAGTGCCTGTGTTTTGCAGCGCCAAGGTTTGGATTCTAACAAAACTGTCGTCAGCTTCGAGAGCCACGGACTGTCTTGCTCGCGGCCGCTATATTCACAATACTAGCACAAATTTTTCCTATGACAAAATGATCATTGAAGGTGGAGTTTATTTGACTTGGCTGGTCCTCGGCTTCGGGACCTGGTTCAAGCAGTCCCCGATGACAACTCTTACTACCACGGTGCCCACGCTTGCAAATGTTGACAGACGCATCAACAGATTGAATGATGGTCGCAGCCAAGAGAACTTGAATAACATTGAAATAGTACGGGCGCCAGGTCCGACGACGTATTACTAAGCTGACTACACCGATAGAATTGAAAAGCCGCAATTGTCTTCCGCACTGCCTTCCGTTTTACTTCATCCATTCGGATCGTCCCATTCAGATCCTACCCACGCGAGAAACCCAAATGAATTAGTCGGGCATATCGTATCAGGGCAATCCGTCGATAGCAAGTACTAGTATGGTAGGAGCATCACTCGCCCTTTGGGTCTATCTTGACATGCTCGGGCACTTCGGCGTCCTTCGGCTCCGTTTTGTCAGCGGCCCCACCAATAAATGACGGAAACCTAATATCATGGGGTGACGTTCAGGCCATGGCAGTTATCAAGGAGGGATAGACAAGTACATACCTCGGAACCCCCTGACGTGTGAGTTCCTGGGAGTGGTACACAACAATCGACCCAACCTTTGGTGGATTCTGCCTCTGAGACCTATACTGATATTGAACGTCTAACGAGAAGATACTGCGTTCTAGTCAGCCGTAAAGTTCATAACATCATCGTCGCCGGATAGACCGACTTACCTTTCCTGATGCCATTCTACATTTAAACGCCCCTATTAATCCTTTATGCCAAGGAGGTAACTGGTCACGATGGCATCACCACCGTAGAAGGACTTCCCCATACGGTCAGAACTTTAAGAGCCAGCACGACGGAGTACGTAATTATCTTTAAGAGTACCCGAGTGTCTCTCTTCGTACATCCTATTTCGCAAAGACGTGTCAAGAACAGTATAATAATAGTTCATGGCACTCACAATTCTGGCTTTCTTAACATCACGCCTTCCCCACCGAGGCTTTCAACTTCTTTCAGTCGCCTGAGCACATGTTCCTTGTCTTCCGCTTTTATCTGTTCGACGACGACAATATGCGGCGTTGCGCGAGTACTTTCAGGTCCAAACATCTTTTGCAGGTATTCAAGGCGTTCTTCGAATGGTTCGTCCGAAGGGAATGGCGCATCAACGACCTGGACAGTGAGCGAGATTTTTTAGACCAATTTTTGATGAAGGGGCAAGATCCTACCTGGAACGTAATTCCCTTCCAATGGGAGAATTGACGGTTTTTAAAATCGATACCGCGTCTCGGAACTTTCACTGTCCATCGAGCGTGACACCTTCTGGTAGTTCTAAAACAAAACGCGAAATGTAGACAAGGAACGAATACGTACCCTCAAAGAACCATTCCTGCGGTGTAAATGCGTTACCTAGTCTACTGAGGAAATCAAAGTAGGCTCTGTACAAGTCAAAAATGAGAACGCGACCAACAGAAGAAGGAACGAAATCACATATCGAACACCATCCAACTTTTCAGAAATCCACCAGCCAGTCGGGTCCAGACCCGTTTGCAAGTCCCATTTGTTCGCCAAGAGCAGTTCAAGGGCTTTCTTTTCCATACCTCCAGCATCGTCTTCACTTCAATTGCCCTCTTCTTCCTCAAAGCCAGCGTCCTCGCCGCCGGCAGATTTGGATTTGGGTTTGGCTTGATGCACTTTCTTACTCTGTGGTTTCCACTCATTCTCGTCCTCGTCTTGGGCACCACATTTTCGTTTGCTCGTTCAGGACTTTCCAGATTGTTATTTGGAGCTGGAAGGAGTGGGGCCGTCAGGGTTGATCTATTTTAAGCGTGCTTCTTCGTATGTGTCGCCGAGGAGTGATTTGAAGTGTTTGCTTGCACGGACATTGATGGGGAACTTGTATCGGTGTGGACGGGTGTCGTTATAGTAGCGCGCACTTGATTGCGCCGACCTGTTTTCGAGGCCGTGCGCCGTTTTTACTGATATGGAATCAAATCACTTGTGTCGTTATGACGCTCAATCTTAACCCATATCAAGACAACTAAACTCACCGGAGGTCCGATTGTTACGTCCCGTTGATCTGGCGCCTAGCATAGGCCTCCTTTATTATGGGATTTTTCGATAAGAAGCTTCATAACGCATTACATGTTCCTCGCAGAGCTCCGCAGTGATTGATCATGTATTGTCAGTTTAAAAACACGAATGGTTGCCACTGTTCTTAACTAGCAATACACTGTCTAATGCGTCACTTCAGCGAACAATCAAATGGACAGAGCGGCCAATTCACCTATATCATACTCAGGTTGGATAGACTACACAGCGGTCAGATGCTCTTACACCTCCGGAACCTGCACCAATTCTTTTTCCCTCCTCTTTGCCGCGTATATGCACACGGGAAGCGCATCACTCCCTCCTGTCGTAGACGAAGTAGTGCTTGAGCCATGCTGAGATACTAAAATAACGTTATCATCGTTGCTGGAGCCCAACACGACGGAGACCATTGAATCAAGCAACGGCTCCTCAAAAGCTGTTAGACCAGAGAGGATTCACATGCTACCGTCGCCTCAATCACCGAAATGTCTAAGATTCATGATGACAACTTACGAATCAAACGATATAGAAAGGGGTAGTTTATTATTATTGCCTATTTCAAGCTTTACTCTGTCCTGTCGAGAGCAGATCGTTTTTTCGGATTCTTCATCGAACGCAGATTCCGGTAGTTGCGCTGCAGGTACAGACATAATCCATCTCAGTCAAGCTAGGAAATAATATATATGACTTGGTGATACTCACTATTCCTCGGGGCAGCTACCATAGCGAGCAATACCGCATCAAACGCGTTTCCATCCTAATCGATACATGTTGCGTCGATGTAGAGCACCCACAGCGCCTTGCCAGGATGTATGCATAGCGATGACAAGGGAAAGCATGCCCAATACGAGAATCGCCTCGTTCAACCTGTCAGAAAGTACTTGGGCGTCTTCTGAGGGTGGGTCTGGTTTGGATTTGGACGCGTGGATCGAGATTGGGTACTGTAAAGCATGAAAAAGGTGCATATTATTTGAGACAATGCCATACGTAAAATGAGGTTAAAAACGAACCCAGAAAGCCTCCCTTAGGCCCCTCTAGCTCTGGTTCTGCAGTCCCAGCCGTAACACCACGATTAATCGTTGTATATCCCATTCGTACAGAGCTGTCTGCTGTCGATATCTATCCTGTGCCACTGCGTATTTCAGCGTTTTGTGCTTTTTGACGTGTTGCTTGAACATATACTAACATTTATAGATGCATCTCTCCCTTCAATAAGCCCTCTCCCATCTGGTCTGACATTTTCTGTAATGAGTCGCTCAAGATACACTCGTGGTTGTAACCATTGAAAAATTGCGGCTTTAAGTGATTCCTGTTCCTCCTGCAAACGTAATGATGTCGTATTAGGCGCTGTTGAAATTGGTGAAAGAAGGGCGTCAGTGCGTGACATGGTGGCGGAAGGAGGGTCGCCTCAGCAGTATTGGCAATGCTAGGTCTGTAAATCATGTCGGTAAGCCATAAACATGACCGGCCGCGGTACCCCCGTCGCCGTGGTGAATGACAAGTATTTGTCAGATGCCAATCAACTGCCGTGAAAACATCATATTCAGAGATTGCTCTCGATATCCGTTAACATTCAATAATCAACCTCGAGAGATGTTCAGTTTCGAAGACAATCTTCCTTAGATGCAAGGACGGACCGGGACTAGCCATCATTCAGAAGTCATCGTAGCAGTGCAGGATGCAAGTCATCAAAGGTTGCAGTGACCACAGCAACCACAGGCTTAACGCAAAGGTCCTTCAAAGAGCCCGCTGAGCCAGAACTGCAAGACTGTCTGTGCACTTGAGGTTATGGTAGGTACTCATGTATGCCTATGACTAAGCATCCCATACTTCGTGTGAACTTGAATGTCACGTTGAAACTGGCCACACGTTTCATGGCATGGTGGAACCAATATGCTATCATAATATCATTACGTTAAGGCACCGAACATCGTTTTGCGTTCTACGTTCGCACGCCACGGCATATTGAAATATGGTGTATATCGGCATTAGCTTAAGTAAAGAACGAAGATATCTGAAAAATACAACGCGTTTCAACTGACGTGCCGCCCAGTTGGTACCACGGTGGGCGACCACGCGGTAATCCTGAGGCCTGAGTGCCGTTGTTTACATTGATCCAGGGCTCCCGACACTGTTTTTCTTCCTCCTGTCAAACAACACGAGAGTGGTTTTTTTAGGTTCTTCCATGAAGCCGTTCGATTTGTGCTTAACGTGTCATTGAGAAGTCCCTTTGGCATAAAGCTCTACGTAATATTTTCCATGACATATAGACCCACCAATATTAGGTGAAACTGATAGTCATCAGTTTCAGCGTTCCCAGATTCCCGGTATCTGATCCTTTCGCATAAAACAGCACCTGCTCACGATGACTGGAGCCTACTGGAGATGACTGCAGAATAAAATCGCACGTTGGCGCCCACGTAATCAATTATGAGTGATTTTTCTGTTAGGGCTGGTTCAAATCTATCGCACCCCAAGATAACGGGACGTCGCACCGTGCAAACCGGATTGTATCGGGTACTCTCACAGTTACAGCATTTAGAAAGAAAAGTTGCCGTATACCAGTATTTCACATACATTTCGAAGCAATCAAGGTACAGTTCTTCCATGCTGCACGTCGCTTTGAATGAAGGACGATTGAACAATCGTTCGACCCACGCTGTGAACTTGACATCAACCCGCGAGAATGCTTGAGCACGTTTGTCGATCTAAATATCCCTGTACGCATAGGAATTATTTCAGCAGGGTCAGGAATACTCGTGCTGAACGAGTATACATACAAGGTCCCGAACAAACGTCTGCCAAACCCAACTCTCCACCCTCAATCCACAAGTTCAACGGCTTCCTTAACTTTGCGCCATTCCAGAGCTTTCGTTCAAAGAGCCCGATGAGTGTTTCCACGGTTCGATAAAATTCACGCCTTCCTGTGATTTGGCTCCCGGAATCCTGGACTTCAAGATAGCGATAGAATGATGGGACAAGGGCGCGGTTGATGTGAGCAACTTGTAGGCAAATAAGAGCCTGTGCATCTGTGCTGGAATATCACGCTTATTCCAGATCTCGTATATAACTTATTCTTCAATAATGACGGTGCTCTCATAGATGGTCCTCAGTGGACAGTGGCCTTCGGTCTTATCATATATAGGGATGGACGCTCACCAAAATATTGGCTCGTTTAGAGAGAGTCTAGGAACAATGACTTTCTTGACCTCAACGAAACCGACCTCAGTCCAAGCACGCTACCAGCCACAACATCGGCAAATTGCGACAGGTGCCCGCCAAAACTTTGGATAGTTTGAGGAAGATTTCCCGGTGGCTGTCCGCATTTGTAGGCCAGTTGCCTGGACCGCTAAGCCGTGAATCAGAATGCGCGAATGGCCTACTACCACGCTCTGACCGAAAAACGCGCGTCACGCTATCCCCCAGCTCGTATCACTCGAGTCAACGTCCTCCCTGCACGTTCTTGCCCCAGGTAACTGGGACGGTCTTCCGTTTCTTTCCCTCCTCTCTTCCCTGAGTCCGAAACAGCCGCCGATTCCACATCGTAAGGGGAATTTTCAAACAAAGTCCTCTTCGCTAAAATAGTTTATTTTGATCCGGCATTTTCTAGATCGTTAAGATGCCAAGTCGGGGTCATAACCTGTCGTAAGACGATACAGGTTATTGGTTGTGCAGACTATTAACAGTGTGCGTGAGTTTGGAATATAGAGAGCGTATTGTAAGGCGATGAGAGGGGTCAGTTTCAGCTACTATATTTAGTTATTTAGTCAACTGTGTGACACCGTTGTATTCTCGGAGCCACCGCCTACACACACCCGTTTCCCCATCTGCTCATCTGTCCAAGCTTGTACTAGCACTCCACGAGCTACAACGAAAGCGAAAGAGTTTCAAAGAATAAAACTACTCAGCCTTCGGTAGTCCTACAACTAAAGTCTACGGGCTAGAGACATTTTCTGTAGTTTCGGAGGCATCTGTGCTCAGTCGGAACAAAAATAGGCGTTTTTGAGGCCTGGGGGCTGATCGAGGATCCGGACGAATTTTTGAAATTTTTGTGGAGGCCTAATTTTATCTGAACCAACACGTCCGAACTTTTAGCACCCGATACTTTCTCCTCCCCACCTACTATTAGGGCCGTAGTAGCCGATACTCCTAAGCTTTTAACAAAAGTTAAAGTTAGATACACCTCTTGAAGGAAGAAGAGTCAGCAGCTCTCGCACGATTAACGGAACGACCTCAAGAAGTTCATCCGCTCGGAGTCTTTGACGCTTCATCAAAAAAGCCGAGCCACTCGGGTTGAAGTGAATCATGCGCTGGGTAAAGTCAGGAGGTAGGGCTTTCCTTATGGCCATGAGTTCATGCGTCTCATACAAGTTGAGTAATTCAATATATATGCTTAGTCACGCATCAAGCTTCAAGATTAAAGATCGCCAGTGTCGAATAATTGCAAATAAAGGCAGGAGATCAAGCTAAACAGCTGGCAAATATCAGGTTCTAGTCTACAACACAAGGTAGAGATGCAAGCCAGGTTTGTTAACCTTGGGATTGACAAGGTTGGATGTTCCATGGATGAAACACATATTGCTCAAGCTGGTCGGAACTCACGATCATTTGGAAGCTGCTTAAATCTCGGTAGCAATATCTGGAGGTACTCCGTACCGTAACAGATTTGATTAAGCATGTCCTTCAAACACCGTCGATGAACTCGGGTGGTCGGATCAAGCACAGTATGATAAGCGAAATTCTTAATAAGATTCGCTCCAGCACGCTCGAAGTTTATCATGCATGTTATGACGAGAGAGAGCAGGGCGGTTCAGTCTAGTATTCTGATATTCTGATTCAGAGAAAGTTAATATTCTCACTTTTACAAAGGTCTAGGCAGCGTTTCGTTTGATCTTGGAATAGGCTCATGAACCTTGAATATCTCAAAGAAGGGGAATAACCAGACCAATTACATTAATAAAACGAAGTAGGAGATGAAATCAAAACCTCACCATCTGGATCTGGCCGCGCGCCTTGGCTTATCATGAACTCCCAGCTCAGTGCGATGTTGAAATCTAAAAAGGCATAGTTCAAATTCTGGAAACACTCCGTAACAATCACTTCGATCTTGCACGTTTTGGCTTATCATGAACTACCAGCTCAGTGCAATTTCTGAATCGATGAAAAAGGCAAGTAGTCAGTGCTAAGTTTGAATTTGGTAAGCATTTCATAACAATCATTTCCTGACGCAACAATGAATAGAATGATGGTACTATATAGAAGCGTTGGATGGGCCTACCTCGTCCCCGAGTCCCCTCCGATTGAAGCTACCTCATAGCCCACAGCCATGAGTTTTTCTCTGAACCTCATCGCATCGACCATATACACATCATTATATCTTCGATCTCAAGTCGGCCGTGATGAAAACTTATTTTTGGCGGTACGTCGCAGTTTCCTATGTCAAGGAACGTTCTTATGTCACCACCATCTCATAGGAAGGGACTCGAGGAAGCAGAGAAAGCCAAATTCCTGTGACAAACACGGACGCGGATGCGACGACTGCGACCACTGACACAATCACAAAAACCCAACCAGTTTGTTTCATACCACTTTTCCTAAGCACCAGTGCTAAATTTTCCAGCACCATACCGGCGACTCTAGATGCGAACCTGGTCGTGTCCAGCAAGCCTGGCTCAACAAAGGCCTTGAGATCGGGCATGGTGAATGGGGTATCGTTTTTAAACTGACCAATGGTTTCAATGGCCAACCTGCGGTCGTGAAAGAAATCGATTTGTCCAGTGGAAATGTTAACTATCCCATCGAGGCAGAAATTCTTAATTTGCGAAGGGTCGAGCAATTCCTTGCCTACGGATACGAAGATCGAGATGGTGGAAAGGTTCATTATATTGTTATGAAGGACATGGGGGTCAAGAGCGCTGACACAGGTCTCTCTGACGATGAATTAGCGCCACTTCGGAAAGACGCCGATAATAGGTATAGTGAAAATTACGGCATGGTGCAAATGTAAATGTATTCTTGCACCATGCTCGTCTCTGTCCCTGATACCAAAGTTTCTCCTATGCAGAGATAACAAGCCTGAGAATTATGTCTATCGCGAGCATTCTTCGGATCGTTGGAGGGCAGAAATCGTCGATTGGGCAGGGGCAGCTTTTGTTGGAGAGAACTTGAAGATTTTACCTCCCATTTTGAGTGAAAAGTTTTTGTAGTAAGCATTGACCAGATAGGCCGTGGTCAGGAGTGGCGGAATTACCCAGCTGAACACGTATAGTAGATTTGCTCGTAGTGTATGACAGCCTTTACTATTCTTTTCCGATACGTTATGAAGGTTATGCGCGACAAAATAAGCCATTAAGCGCAATATGTCGAATGTCATCAAGAGTTTTTGAAGTAACATGAGGGTTATACCAACGCAGTAGTCATCGTCGATACGGCATCAGAGGAGCTGCTAGAATGTGTAGCCCAATTTGACTAGCACGATCCCAGAATGTCCTGTTTCAGGCCGACCTTTACAATTGATAACATCCTGCGGGCACAGCTGCGAATCTGACTTAGCTATACGTGCTGGTGGCTTCCCTGCTACTCAAGGCTCCTGTGCTGCCACATGGGTGTAATGATAGGAGAAGCTAAGGGTTGTTGGCAGAGACGCGACAGAACCCTGTGACGGTACTGAGGAGCCCCGAATCACGGATAATTACGCTACGCTGGAAAAGACCCACGGGAAAAATAAATAAGATCCACTGAATACGGTAGGTTCAAGTACGGCCAGAAACACTGTAACCGATAGCAGGAATAACGCTGCAGGATCTCAGCTTCTCGCATATACAGCATCGGGAAGATCACATGATCTTATGCTGTCATGCATACGCGCCAACTGTTCCGTTTGAGGGATACGGGCCATTTTCCCCACGCCCACGAGAAAAGATGAACGGACTAGGACATTGACGGGAGCAGATTTAGTTGGGTCCGCGCACAACGGACGATTTTACCATCGTTAGCATGAACCGTTATCCGAACGATAAGCACGGCGTTCCGTTCGCTAAATCAAAGGAATATAGCTGAATCCGCAACGAATAGCTAGTCGTGGGTCGCAACATCATCAAAACGACAAACTACGCACAAAAATGGAAGCAACCTACACTCCGCAGTCACAATGCAGTCACAATGCACTTTACAACTCCATTCATCCCATCCTGGCCTTCTTCTCACAGGCCCATGTCCATGCCCGCCCGCTCCCTGTTCAGCGGTGTAAGGATCTGCTCCCACTTAAACTAGCAAAACTAGTGGACGAGCTAAGCTTCGACTATGCCTAGCTGAATGGGCCAGGCCCGGCGCCAGTTGTGCTGTCAGTATAGCAGTCCGTTAAGAAGTTGGTATATCATGGATTTGAGCGTGAGTATTGGTATTGGACGAAGTGACTGCGAATGGTAGTGGATGAGTTGCTGGGATGAATGAGTGAGATGAGATGAACTGGCGTCTTGATGTACGTACCAGAAAATCATGATCTGGGTATTGAAACACTATATTTCTTTCAAAATAACATCCTTAAGTACGACTATGTTGATTTCGCGGTTCAGCGGTTCAGCTGGCAACGAGAGGAAATCAGTGAGGATCATAAGAAAGGCATGGACCCACCGCCATTTCTCTAATTATACTTTGGCTGATCCCGATGTAAGTCGGCACATCGTCCTCTATCAAGTTTAAATTTCTTGATAGCATACAGCCTAGCGGTGTCACCCACACTATGCCTATATGTACCTGAAGAGATGAAGCTCATGATGATATAGTTGGATTTGACAGACCGTCGCGAGGTTAGTGTGATACACGGCCTCCGCAATGACGTGACACGTGTGACATTACTGCATTAGGATTTGTAATTCTACGATACACTCAGGACATGTATTAGAGCCTAAGACCGCGGAGCGGTCTTACGTGTAAATGCAAAGTAAAGTCCACAAAAAGAAGCTTATAACTGTGACCAGTATGAGAGAACTAGAATGAGACCCGTAGAAAAAAAGCACGAGCTTCCGTCTGTTATTCTATATCATGCGCGTCTGCAAAGGAAGCTGCGGTGTGGTTGTCCCGAAGGAGCTTTGTGAAATCATTACGAGTGACGGTAGCCAAAAATGTATTAGGAAAGATGTGGACGTACCTGTCACAATAACAAAAATAACAAAGGATGTGTCGACGATCTTGGAATTTCATGCAGTGTGAGCAGTCGGGTTGGGCATCTGGCCACCTAGAAGGAAAGAAAGTGCGGTACTTCCCGCTCGGCATGCGTCCTAGAACCAACCGACACGATCATACAGCTAGGTCAAGGTCGTGCCCTACCACCTTGAGGAAGTACGACTTTCCCTTCATCACTGCTGTTACTGGCCACCCTTTAGTGGAGTTGATGCGTGATGCGTAGCGTGTGTATCCCTTTCACGTTCGGCTATAGCCGCCATTCCTGTTCCCAGTCCTCGTCGCTGTCTGAACAATGTCAGCAAACAGGAATCCAAGCCCGGAAATATTCACATTTACTGTGGGAAAGCTCAGTGAGTTGTGGTATACCAGAGTGGGTGGGCTGGAAGGTTAAAAGTGGCCAGATGCTGTGATGGCTGTGAGTGCAAGCACGGAGTGCTCTTCGGTTCGTCGACGAAGGGAGATTAGATTCTGATAGGGGAACGCGCATTTGATTGAGTTCTCATCAATACTATTGCCGCCTGGAGCGACGACTGGGTCTATTGCGACTATTTTCGTGCACCAAAACCACGCGGAAGAAGAGAAACGGAATGCCAAGTTTGGGGCGTTGCAGGACGACATTTTGAGGGAGTTTGGTCAGACAAAGCTGGAGCCTCCAAAGTTTACCGCGCATGCTGCACTCCGCACTACTGAGACTGTTGTTCCAGTTACGGCGCGTCAGAACCCAAACATTGACCTGGAAATGTAGCGGCTACATCAGGAATCGAATACCAACAGGCGTTGCAACTCAGCATTCTTGTTGGGTATCAGCCGCAATACTAGTCTTACCGGCTGTTGCAAGGTTTAGAATCAAGATATGGCGAAAGCGGTACTGCGAAGGCAAAGTCGAGTAGCGTACTAAGGTAAATTCAGAACCGACCACCGATAAAAAGCCACACCAGCGTAATGGCTGAAACGACCGGAACCTTAGGTGCGATGAGCATCATTAGGGAGCGAAGCAAGTTCACTTGACGACCTTTATATTTCCTCTTGATCCCGTTGCTAATTTCCAAGCCACCACTTGATGACACTCAGGGCAAGTTTCACCGTTTGTTCCTCGTGGAGATATTTATTTTCGCAAAGTTTCATTTTTGTAGATTGTTGGAATTTTTTGGCATACCCATGGAATGCAACTTTTGGATGACGGTACCTGTGTTTTGTAGCGTTGCGCATTGGACTTGTAAGCCTCGAGAGCAACGGACCGTTTTTCTCGAAGCGAAGCCGATTCTCGGGGCCGCTATTCGCTGTGCTAGTATAGATGATGAAATGATCATTGAAGGTGGAGGTTATTTGATTTGGCTGGTCTTCGGCTTCGGGACCTGATTCAAGCAGTTCCCGATGACAACCCTTACTACCATGGCAGCGCCCGCGACTGCAAATGTTGACAGACGCATCAACGGATTGAATGATGAACTTGAATAACTGTCGACATTGAAATAGTACGGAACGTATTATCAAGCCGACTACACTGATAGAATTGAAAAGCCCCAGTTGTCTTCTGTAGTCCTCATGCTAGTACTGCCTTTCATTTATTCGGATCGTCCCATTCAGACCCTACCCACGCGAGAAATACAAATGAATTAGTCGGGCATATCGTATGAATCAGTCCCATCATACCAGGGCAATCCGTCGATAGCAAGTAGCATCATTCGCCCTTTGGGTCTATCTTGACATGTTCTGGCACTTCCGCGTCCTTCGGTTCCGTTTTGTCAGCCGCTTCACCAATGAATGACGGGAACCTGATATCATGGAGATGGAGTGGCGTTCAGGCCACCATTGGCAGTTATCAAGGAGGAATAGACAAGTACATACCTCGAATCCCCTGACGTGTGAGTTCCCGGAAGCGGTACACAACAATCAACCCAACCTTCGGTGGGTTCTGTCTCTGCCTGTCGCTGAGGCCTGTACTGGTATTAAACGTCTAACAAGAAGATATTGTGTTCTAGTCAGCCATCGAGCTCATGACATCATCATCGCCAGATAGACCGACTTACCTTTTCTGGTGCCATTCTACATTTAAACGCCCCTATTGATCCTTTATGCCAAGGAGGTAACCGCTCACGATGGCATCAGCACCGTAGAAGGACTTCCCCATACGGTCAGAACTTTAAGAGCCAGTGCGATGGAGTACGTAATTATCTTTAAGAGTACCCGAGTGTCTCCCTTCGTACATCCTATTTCGCAAAGGCGTGTCAAGAACAGTATAATAATAGTTCATGGGTAACATAAACGCTCACAATTCTGGCTTTCTTAACATCGCGCCTTCCCCACGGAGACTTTCAACTTCTTTCAGTCGCCGGAGCACATGTTCCTTGACTTCCGCTTTTATCTGTTCGACGACGACAATATGCGGCGTTGCGTGAGTGCCTCCAGGTCCAAACGTCTTTTGCAGGTATTCAAGGCGTTCTTCGAATGGTTCGTCCGAAGCGAATGGCGCATTGACGACCTAGACAGTGAGCGAGATTTTTTAGACCAATTTTTGATGAAGGGGCAAGATCCTACCTGGAATGTAATTCCTTTCCAATCGATACCGTGTCTCGGAACTTTCGCCGTCCATCGACCTTCTGGTAGTTCTAGAACAAAACGCGAAATGTAGACAAGGAACAAATACGTACCCTTAAAGAACCATTCCTGCAGTGTAAATGCGTTACCTAGTCTACTGAGGAAATCAAAGTATACGGCTCTGTACAAGTCAAAAATGAGAACGTGACCAACAGAAGAAGGAACGAAATCACATATCAAACGTCATCCAGCTTTTCGGAAATCTACCAGCCAGTCGGATCTAGACCCGTTTGAAAGTCCCATTTGTTTCGCCAAGAGCAATTCAGGGGCTTTCTTTCCCACACCCCAGCGTCGTCTACACTCGCCTCACTTCCATTTCCCTCTTCTTCCTGCCACATCCTCACCACCGGCAGACTTGGATTTGGGTTTGGCTTGATGTACTTTCTTACTCTATGGTTTCTGCTCATTCCCGTTCTCGTCTTGGGCACCACGTTTTTGTTTGCTCGTTTCGGACTTTCCGGATTGTTTTTTGGAGCCGAAAGGAATGGGGTCGACCCATTTTAAGCGTGCTTCTTCGCACGCATCGCCGAGGAGCGATTCGAGGCGTTCGCACATAAGGCCATTAATAGAGAACTTGTATCGGTGAGAACGGGTGTGAGTAGTACGTAATGGTAGTAGTACGTACTTGGTTGTGCTAGGCCTGCTTCCGCAGCCGCGCGCCGTTATTAACTGATACAGAATCAAAACACTTTTGTCGTTACGATGTTCAGTCTTAACCCATATCAAGGAAACCAAACTCATCAAAGGTCCGATTACTACGTCCCGTTGATCTGGCGTCTAGCATAGGCCTCGCTTATTATGGAATTTTTCGATAAGCCTCATAACGCACTACATTTTCCTCGCAGAGCTCCGCAGATATTGGGTGATTGATCATATATTGTCAGTTTAAGAACACGAATCGTTGCCATTATCCTTAACTAGCAATACACTGTCTAAAGTGTCACTTCAGCGAATAATCAAATGACAAAGCGATCAATTCACCTATATCATACTCGGGTTGAATAGACTACACAGCGGTCAGATGCTCTTACCCGCACCAATTCTTTTTTCCTCTTCTTTACCGCGTGCATGCACACTGGAAGCGCATCACGCCTTCCTGTTGTAGACGGAGTAATGCTTGAGATACCAAAATAACGTTATCATCGTTGCTAGAGCCCAACGCAACGAAGGTCATTGAATCGCATTTATGTAAAACACGGGCAAACATATAACATTGGGGCATGGGGACAGTCGTCGCAATTGAAAAGCCCTGCGGAATCAATATGTTATCATTACGCTAAGGCACCGAAGTTGACCACGTTCTGCATTCTACGTTCGCACGCTACGGCATGTCGAATGTGGCTATTAATATTAAGAACGGAAGTGTATGAGATACAAGGGCGGGCCGGCGGTGACCTCATCTGATCAACAAAGTTAATTAGGATGCCACCCAGTTGGTACCACGGCCCGGGTGGGGGACCATACTCCTGTCAAACAACACAGAATGCTTTTTTTAGGTTCTTCCATGAAACTATGTTATTAGCCTTTGGCATAAAGCTCTACACAATCTTTGCCATGACATAAGCAGTCAATAAACCTCTCATATTAGAATATAATAATCAGAAGATTTGGACCTTGGTAACAATTACTAATCTCACTCCATTTACTACCCAGGCTTTTTGTAAGGACTTCACACTCAGGCTACCAATAGGTACAAATAACCATCGGTTTCAGTGTTCCCAAGTTTCTATCAGATTTTTCCATAATGTCTGTCAGGTTCCTGATGTCTAATCATTCTAACCCTTTGAATGTTGGGGGCTCATGTGATCAATTACGAGACGGGCAGTGGTTTTCCACTGGCAGGTACACAAGGGCTGGTTCAAATCTACTAGTATCACACCCCAAGATAACAGGACGTTGCATCATGCACATATACTAGGCTTCCGCTCAGTTCATATTCATATGCCTCACATGGCCCGTAAACGCCAACTCACAATCCTACAAAAACCAAAACTACTGGCAACCTTTCGTCTACCTTTGCACAAAATACACTCACTTTGCATGGGATCCCAAGGTACTCAAACCGTCACCCACGCCCGGTGTATGAAGGAACAAAAGCAGCTTCCACAGGGCAAGGGAGAAGAATCAGGGATGGACATCACTATAGAGGGTCCAGAACTGTCACGATGACCGGCGCATACGGTGGACCGTGTGTATCGGGGAAGGCGAGCAGCCGACCCCCTCTTTGTCGTCATTTTTGCTACTCGGTTCAGGGATACACGTAAGGAAGAAGGGGAGAAACCTCTTCACAACAATCGGACAGAGTAGTTCAATCTTTCGTAATCAACTTGTGGTGACTCATCGACATCTTTGTAGCGCCTCAAGGCCTCAACGTCAACCACGCAACAAAGTCGGACGGCAAGTACTGTAATTGCTTCGCATACGCTATTCGCTCAGTCTAGCCTCTCTTTGTTATTACCCTGTAGGCCAGGGGCCTGAACCGCTAAGCCGTGAATCAGAATGCGTGAATGACCTACTACCATGTTAATTTTATTGATACGAGCCGGGGGGATAGCATGGCGCGTGTTTTTCAGTCAGGGCATTGTCCCTGCACGTTCTTGCCCCAGATGGCCTTCCATTCCTTCCCACTTCTCTGCCCTGAGTCCACAACAGCCGCCGATTTCATATCGTAAGGGGAAATTTTAAGCGAAGTTCGCAAAGTTGAGGTCGTAACCTGTCGAAAGAGGATACATTGCTATTAGTATTAATAGTGCGCGTGAGTATGGAACATCAAGAGCGTTGTAAGGTGAGCGTCTCAGATGGAGGCGTAGTTACTATATTTAGTCAACTGGGTGACACCGTTATATAACTTCTCGGAATCGGGAGTAGGAGTAGCTGACCCAATAATACGTGATCCTCATCCGAAGCCGAATACCTGATTTTATCCGAACAAAATCTTCGAAATCTGGGGACAGGCCTGCTTTTCTGTCTGAACAAAATCTTTGGCGCTACTCGGAACTTGGATGCAATCTCCTATGTTTCGAGCAGTCCTTCAAATCGTTGTTTCGTGCTGTGCACAAGGAGACATATCTTCAGCCATTTACCTTCGATCGTTTCACATTTGACTCATTCTTACGGCTTCCTCCTGGATACGCAGACATAAGCCCCGATCGCAATTTTTTCTGGTGGTCGTGGTCGGAACTCACGATGATTCGGAAGCTCCTTGAATCTCAGGTCATCACGGTAGCAATATCTGGCAGTGCTCCATACCATAACAGATTTGATTAAGTATGTCCTTCAAACACCGTCGATGAACTCGGGCGGTCGGATCAAGCACAATATGATAAGAAAAATTCTTAATAAGATTCGCTCCAGCGCGCTTGAAGTTCATCGTGCACACTATGACAGAGGGAGCAGGGGGGTTCGGTTTAGTATTCTGATTCAGAGAATGTTGATATTCTCGCTTTCACAAAGATCTAGGCCGCATTTCGTTCGATCTTGCACGTTTCGGCTTATCATGAACTCCCGGCTCAGTGCAATTTCGGAATCGATGAAAAAGGCAAGTACCCAGTAGTTTGAATTTGAGAAACATTCCATAACAATCACTTCCTGACGCAACGATGAGGAATAGAATAATGGTATATAGAGGTGTTGCATGGACCTACCTCGTCCCAGAGCCCCCCCTTTGATTGAAACTACCTCATAGCCCATAGTCATGAGTTTTTCTCTGAACCTCATCGCATCGACCATATACACTTCATTATATCTTCCATCCCAAGTCAGCCGTGATGAAAACTTATTTTTGGTGGTACGTCGCAGTTTCCTACGCCAAGGAACATTCTTATGTCACCCCCATCTCATAGGAAGGGACTCGAGGAAGTAGAGAAAGCCAAATTCCTGTGACGAACACGGACGCAGATACGGCCGCGACTGCGACCACTGACACAATCACAAAAACCCAAGCAGTTTGTTTATTACCACTTTTCCTAAGTGCCAGCACTAAATTTTCCAGCAAAATACAGGCGACTCTAAATGCGAACCTGGTCATGTCCAGCAAGCCTGGCTCAACAAAGGCCTTGAGATCGGGCATGGTGAATGGGGTGTCGTTTTTAAACTGGACAACGGTTTCAGTGGCCAGTCTGCCGTCGTGAAAGAAATCGATTTGTCCAGTGGAAATGTTAACTATCCCATCGAGGCAGAAATTCTTAATTTGCGAAGGGTCGAGCAATTCCTTGCCCACGGATACGAAGATCGAGATGGTGGAAAGGTACATTATATTGTTATGAAGGACATGGGGGTCAAGAGCTTCGACACAGGTCTCTCTGACGATGAATTAGCACCACTTCGGAAAGACGCCGATAATAGGTATAGTGAAAATTATGGCATGGTGCAAATGTAAATGTTTTCTTGCGCTGCGCTCGTCTCTGTCCCTGATACCAAAGTTTCTCCTATGCAGAGATAACAAGCCTGAGAATTATGTCTATCGCGAGCATTCCCTGGATCGTTGGAAGGCAGAAATCGTCGATTGGGCAGGGGCAGCTTTTGTTGGAGAGAACTTGATGATTTTACCTCCCATTTTGAGTGAGAAGTTTTGTAGAAAGCATTGACCAGATGGGTTGTGGTCAGGAGTGGCGGAATTACCCAGCTGAACACGTATAGTAGATTTGCTCGTAGTGTATGACAGCCTTTTACTATTCTTTTCCGATACGTTACGAAGGTTATGCGCGACAAGATAAGCCATTAAGCCCAATATGTCGAATGTGATCAAGAGTTTTTGAAGTAACATGAGGGTTATACCAACGTGGTAGCCATCGTCGATACGGCATCAGAGGGGCTGCTAGAATGTGTAGCCCAATTTGACTAGCACGATTCCAGAATGTCCTGTTTCAGGCCGACCTTTACAATTTATAGCATCCTGTGGGCACGGCTACGAATCTGACTGAGCTGTACGTGGCTCGCGGCTTCCTTGCTACTCAAGGCTCCTGCCCTGCCACGTGGGTGTAATGATAAGAGAAGCAAAGGGTTGTTGGCAGAGACGTGACAGAACCCTGTGAAAGCACTGAGGAGCCCCGAGTCACGGATAACTATGCTGGGCAAGACCTACAGACAGAAGGAAAGGGATCCACTGAATACGATAGGTTCAAGTACGGCCGGAATCGCTGGAAACAGATAGCGGGAGTAACGCTACAGGATCTCGGCTTGCACATCTGTCATAAATGTTCTCACATATACGGCATCAGGAAGATCACATACCGTTCCGTTTGGGCCGTTTTTCCCACATCCACGAGAAAAGATGATCCTTCCCCTCGAACAACGGACGATTTTACCATCGTTGGCATGAACCATTATCCGAGCGATAGGCACGGCTTTCTATTAAAGGAATATAGCTGGATCCACAACGAACAGTCAGTCGTGAGTTGCAACATCGTCAAAACGACAAACTACGCACAAAAATGGAAGCAACCTACACTCCGCAGCCACAATGCGCTTTATAACTCTATTCATCCCATCCTGGCCTTCTTCCTCACAGGCCCATGTTCATGCCCATGTCTGCCCGTTTCCTGTTCAACGGCGTAAGGACCGCTCCCACTTAAACTAGCAAAACTGGTGGACGAGCTAGGCTTCGACTGTGCCTGGCTAAATGGGCCGGGTCCGGTGCCAGTTATGCTGTCAGTATAGCAGTCCGTTAAGAAGTTGGTATATCATGGATTTGAGTGTGAGTATTGGCATTGGACGAAGCGATTGCGAATGGTGGTGGATGAGTTGCTGGAATGAATGAGTGAGTTGAGATGAACTGGCGTCTTGATGTACGTACCAAAAAATCATGATCTGCGTATTGAAACACCATTTTTCTTCCAAAATAACTTCCTTAAGTGCAACTATGTTGATTTCGCGGTAGGAAATCAGTGAGGATCATAAGAAAGCCATGGAATCACGGCCATTTCTCTAATTGTACTTTGACCGATCCCGGTGTAGTCGGCATATCGCCCTCTATCGGGTTTAAATTTCTTGATAGCATACAACCTAGTGGGATCACCCACACTATGCGCCTCGTGCACTCCGTATGTACTCAAAGAGATGAAGCTCATGGTATAGTTTGACTTGTCGCGAGGCCTTGCGTTTAGCCCGATACACGGCACCCATTATTCTGTGACAACGTGACAAGTGTGACGTTACTGCATTGGGCCACTGTTTTCTTTTTTTTTTTAAATTACCTTGCTTGCAAGGTCTCTTCCACCCCCCTTAATTCGTGGGAAATGGCGGTGGAGTCGTCCCTATCTTATCTAGTTATCTCCGTGGTCCGTGCTTCCATTATTTTTAGCTACATCTCGGGAGGTACCGATTACAATGTGCTACCAGTATTTACTACTCGTATTTCAGTCCGCATTTCATCATGTTCAAAGTATATGTCGATAAAGAACTTTTCATGGCTTTTTGCAACCCTTCTTCACCACAATAAACCTTCGGGTACAACTTGTACATGTGCATATGCGGATACACGAGCGCAAGTAGTTTTTGTTCCGCTATAGTCAAATCTCGCAACTCACATGGAGTTTCACCCAACCACAATCCGTTTGCAAGAGCAAACGCAGGCACCACGTTATTGGCGGACGACAATTGATTGAGGCACCATCCACATACCCGCACGTACAAAGCACCATCCTCACAAATTAGACCGGCTTCACATATCAAACACCCGTCCAAAAGCTTCTGTGTGGGATGAACCTGCGATGGCCTCAACTTCTCTTTCCCAGGCAAACAGACCCAGAGCATCGAATATCGAGCTCAACTACAAGAAGCTCTGGTACGAGTCGACTTCTCAATCAACTATTGGCTAGTATTAGTAAAAAGAACCTGTTTTCCGTGGCGGACATCGAAACTATTCGAGTTTGGGAACCGCCCACCCATCCGATCACAAAACACAAAACCGTTCATAGCACTGACCCCAGATCATCCAAAAAAATCAAAACGAAATAAGTCAATAGTCATAGTCTACATTTCAACATCGTATGTAGTTTCAAAAGTATACGTAAATCCATGTATCGTAGTCACCTGCACGTAGTGTACCACATGTGAAATAAAGAAGCACAAACGGCAAGCAAGGTCAAAGTCGGCGTAAGCCGACGCTTATCTAGTAGACATATGATTTGTAATTTTACGATACGCTCAGAACGCATGCTAGAGACTAAGGTCCCATGTGTAAATGCGAAGTAAAGTCCAGAAAAAGAAGCTTATAACCGTAACCAATGAGGGAACCAGGGAAATGAGAAAAAGCACAAGCTTCTGTCTGTTATTCTATATTATGCGTGTCCGCAAAGGAAGCTGCGGTGTAGTTGTCCCGAAGGAAAGAGACCAGCTTTGTGAAATTATTACAAGTGGCCGTAGCCAAAAACATATTAGGAAAGGTGTGGACGTACAACAAAGTAAGTGCCGGTGACCTTGAAATTTCGCGCAGTGTGGGCAGTCAGGTTGGGCATCTTGCCATCTAGAAAGAGCGGTACGCCCCGCTCAGCATGTATCCTAGAACCAACCGACACGATCGTACAGCTAGGTCAAGGTCGTGCCCTACCACCTTTAGGAAGTACGACTTTCCCTTCATCATTGCTGTCAGTGCTGGCCGCCCTTTAGTGGAGTTGATGCATGATATGTAGCGTCTCTCCCTTTGTGTTCGGCTGTGGTCGCCATTCCTGTTCCCAGACCTCGTCTCTGTCTGAACAATGTCGGCAAACAAGAATCCAAGCCCGGAAATATTCAGAGTGGTGTTATACCAAAGCAGGTGGGCTGGAAGGTTAAAAGAGGCGCGGACCACTAGCAGATGCTAGGATGGGTGCGAGTGCAAGCACGGAGTGCTCTTCGGTTCGTCCATGAAGGGAGATTAGATTCTGATAGGGGAACACCCACATTTGATTGAGTTCCCATCAATATTGTTGCCGTCGGGAGCGACGACTGGGTCTCTTGTGAATATTCCCGTGCACCAGAACCACGCGGAAGAAAAG
The DNA here is from genome assembly GCA_003316615.1 of Amanita pseudoporphyria. Lineage (NCBI taxonomy): Eukaryota > Fungi > Basidiomycota > Agaricomycetes > Agaricales > Amanitaceae > Amanita > Amanita pseudoporphyria. The sequence goes on from QFEO01002182.1 coordinate 21,045, forward strand.
AAACGGAATGCAAAGTTTGGGGCGTTGCAGGACGACATTCCGAAGGAGTTTGGTCAGACAAAGCCGGAGCCTCCAAAACTTTCCTGCGCATGCCAGCTGTTGCAAGATTCGGAATCAAGATATGGCGAAAGTGATACTGCAAAGGCAAAGTCGAGTAGCATACTAAGATGAATCCAGAACCGACCACATATAATAAACCACACGCCAGCGTAATGGCTAAAATCTCAGGTGCGATGAGCGTCATTAGGGGGGGCCAGCGAAGCAAGTGGCCTCACTTTATATTTCCTCTTGATCCCGTTGCTAATTTCCAAGCCACCACTTGATGACACCCAGGGCAAGTCTCACCGTTCGCTCCTCGTGGAGATATTTATTTTCGCAAAGTTTCATTTTTGTAGATTGTTAGGCATAGTCATGGAATGCAACCTTTGGATGATAGTACCTGTGTTCTTCAGCGGCTGTCTCTGCGCATTGGACTCGTCAGCTTCGAGCGCCACGGACTGTCTTGCTCGAAGCGAAGCCGATTCTCGGGGCCGCTATTCGCTGTACTAGCCAAAATGACGAAATGATTATTGAAGGTGGGGGTTATTTGATTTGGCTGGTCTTCGGCTTCGGGACCTGGTTCAAGCAGTCCTCGATGACAACTCTTACTACCATGTCAGTGCCCGCGACCGCAAATGTTGACAGACACATCAACGGACTGAATGATGATGACAGTCAAGGGAACTTGAATAGCTGTCGACATTGAAATAGTACGGTTCGACAACGTGTTACTAAGCTGACTACACCGATAGAATTGAAAGGGCCCAATTGTCTTCTGTAGTGCTAGTACTGCCTTCCATTTATTCGGATCGTCCCATTCAGATCCTACCCACGCGAGAAATACAAATGAATTAGTCGGGCATATCGTATGAATCAGTCCCATCATACCGGGGCAATCCGTCGATAGCAAGTACTAGTATGGCAGGTGCATCACTCGCCCTTCGGGTCTATCTTGACATGCTCTGGCACTTCCGCGTCCTTTGGTTCCGTTTTGTCAGCCGCTTCACCAATGAATGACGGGAACCTGATATCATGGAGTGGTGTTCAGGCCATGGCAGTTACCAAAGAGGGATAGACAAGTACATACCTCGGAACCCCCTGACGCGTGAGTTCCTGGAAGCGGTAGATAACAATCGACCCAACCTTCGGTGGGTTCTGTCTCTGCCTGTCGCTGAGGCCTGTGCCGATATTGAACGTCTAACAAGAAGATATTGCGTTCTGGTCAGCCATCGAGTTCATAACATCATCGTCGCCGGATAGACCGACTTGCCTTTCCTGATGCCATTCTACATTTCAATGCCCCCGTTGATCCTTTATGCCTTCCTTTTCCGGGGAGGTAACCGGTCACGATGGCCTCAGCATCGTAGAATGACTTCCCCATACTGTCAGAACTTTAAGGACCAGCGCGACGGAGTGCGTAATTACCTTTAACTTCAGAAGAGTACCCGAACGTCTCCCTTCATACACCCTATTTCGCAAATACGCGTCGGGAACAATGTAGCAAAAGTTCTTGAGTAACATAAATGCTCACGATTCTGGCCTTCTTAACATCACGCCTTCCCCACCGAGACTTTCAATTTCTTTTAGTCGCCGGAGCACATGTTCCTTGTCTTCCGCCTTTACCTGTTCAACGACGACAATATGCGGCGCTGCATGAGTGCCTCCAGGTCCAAACGTCTTTTGCAGGTATTCAAGACGTTCTTCAAATAGTTTGTCCGAAAGAGATGGCGCATCGAAGACCTAGACGGTGAGAGAAATTTTTTAGACCAATTTTCGATAAAGGGGTAAGATCCTACCTGGAAGGTAATTCCCTTCCAATGGGGAGAGTTGATAGTTTTTACAATCGATATTGTGTCTTGAAAATTTCGCCGTCCACCGAATAATTCGCCATCGAGCGTGACACCTTCTGGTAATACTGTAACAAAACGCGAAAATTAATTCTCAAACCAAGACGCGGAATGTAGACTACGTACCCTCAAAGAACCATTCCGGCGGTGTAAACGCGTTACCTAGTCTACTGAGGAAAGACTTGCCATCAAAGTAGGCGCTGTACAAGTCAACAATAACGTAACCAACAGAAGAAGGAACAAAAATCACATACCGAACACCATCCAGCTTTTCAGAAATCCACCAGCCGGTCGGGTCCAGACCCGTTTCCACGTCCCACTTGTTCGCCAAGAGCAATTCAGGGGCTTTCTTTTCCACACCCCCAGCATCGTCTTCACCTGTCTCGTTTCCATTTCCCTCTTCTTCCTCATCCTCATCGCCAGCATCCTCGTCGCCGGCAGATTTAGATTTGGGTTTGGCTTGACGCGCTTTCTTGCTTTGCGGTTTCTGCTCGTCCCCGTCCTCGTCTTGGGCACCACGTTTTCGCTTGCTCGTTCCGGACTTTCCGGATTGTTTTTTGGAGCCGGAAGGAGTGGGGCTGTTAGGATTGATCCATTTTAGACGTGCTTCTTCGTATGCATCGCCGAGGAATGATCTGAGGTGTTTGCATGTACGGGCATTGATGGGGAATTTAGACTGGGTTTTGTATCGGTTAAGACGGGTGTGAGTGGTACATAATGGTGATAGCACGTACTTGGTTGCGCCAAGCCTGTTTTCAAGGCCACGCGCCGTGGTTAGTTACGCGTTATAAAGCAAGAAAAAATGGACTATACGAACAGGGCATGTACTGTTCAGCGCAAAAAATAAAGACAAACGATTATGGAAACTAATCAGCCGCACGTCCAGGCTTGGCGCTCCAAAGTGCTCACCAATAGTAATGATCCAGCGTCCGCTTGACTTTGTATACCGAATTGCTGCAAGTCATTTAGCATTCATGTACCATGCACGTAACAGCGCATATATATATCCACCTTGTCATGGACGAAACTTCCTTCTCCTCGCCATCCCCAAGCAACACTTTCGGCTTAATGCCGTTAATTTCGGCCAACTGGTCGGTGTTCATCTATGTTGCTCTACGTCGCGTCGGTTGTAACGGCAGTACTTGTTGATGTTCGAAAGGTGAGAGGTTCTGAGAATGATAGGAGCTTATTATATCAGTTGCTGACAAAGACAACGGGACCACTCCTGATGCAGATGTAGTCTGACGCGCCATGACTCCCGCGGTGGCTTTGATGCGCCCGGTGGCAGGAATCCTGGTGCCGAAGCCAAGCGCATCACGATTCGGCTATTGGCCGGCATCATCCCGTGGCGGCTTTGATGCGCCGGACCACGCGGGAATCCTGGGCTTAATGTTTTCTATTTACCTGGGACTTTTCGGCTTCGATGTATATCCTCGCCAAAACGTTCGCCAGGACCACCTGGTATCAGATATTTTCACCAGTCCAGCTTTACCTACCATAACTAGATATTTACAGGGAGGTGATTCTGTGGGCCTGAACTTATCACTTCAATGACCGCACGCGACGCCCTTCAGGCCAGCACGAAGCATGATACTCGCGGAAGCTGGAGCCATGATATCGTGATAGCGGTAACGTCCCTCAGCATGATCTATTTTTCGTAGTGTACTGCCCGTCGCAGCTCCGACCGGCGTATCACCCAATAGATTACGAACTTGATATCTAACACCTGGGACTCTCTCTCTCACCAGTCCCTTTAGAGACCGCCGCCTATCCGATCTTCCACGCGCTGTGGTCACACGTCGCGGTGCTGACGGGCAACCTTGCATGTCAGATGTTAGTGCTGCAAGGGCCTCAGGGGGTTACCATAAGGTGCCTCTCGAATCGCACTGAAACGCGCCCGTGTGTGCGCGTCCGTCCACGATAGACAGTCTGATGCACGGCGCTGATATTTCACGCACGTAACAACCGTTCTTACGCCATCGTCAGATTCGACGATCCCACCATTATTTCGAGTCCCTTCCACTTCATATTCTCTTCGCCGCCAATTTAGGGTATCCAATCGCCTTTTGGAGTACGCAGAGGTGTACAATCAGACCGTCGTTGAGCAGTTAGCATTTGGTATCGCGAAGCCTTTTTAGGGGCCGCATCATATAATGTTCCTTGTGACCGAATTAGAGGAATGGCGAGGTCGGATAATCTAAGTATCCTCCCCGAAAGAAAATTTAGCCATTAAACAAGGCGACGGGTTAATATAAATCTTGCCCATAATCATACGTCCAAGAATACACGGTTTAGCAATCTTTGATATATTCAGGTTAATATTCATGTATGGCCACATCCTCAAACTGATACGGAATCGAAACACTAAACTTATCGAAGGTCCGATTATTACGTCCTGTTGATCTGGTGCATAGGTCTCCTTTTTTAAGAAGTTTTTCGACAAGAAACTTAATAACGCACTACATGTTCCTCGCAAAACATTGGGTGATTGGTCACGTATTGTCAGTTTAAGAATACGAACGGTTGGCGTTGTTCTCATCAACTAGCAATACATTGTCTAAATGTCACTTCAGCAAACAACAAAATGAACAGAGTGGTCGATTCACCTAAATCATACTCGGGTTGAATACACTACACAGCGGTCAGATGTTCTTACACCTCTAGAACCCGCACCAATTCTTTTTTCCTCTCCTTTGCCGTGTGCATGCACACGGTAAGTGCATCACTCCCTCCTGTTGCAGATGAAGTAGTACTTGAACCATGCTGAGATACTAAAATAACGTTATTATCGTTGCTAGAGCCCAACACAACGGAGATCATTGAATCAAGTAACGGCTCCTCAAAAGCTGTTGGATCAGAGAGGATACACGTGCTATCGTTGCCTCAATCACCGAATCGTCTAAGAATTACGATGATAACTTACGAATCGAAGACCCCAAACGACACAGAAATGGGTAGTCTATTATTGTCTATTTCAAGCTTTACTCTATCCTGTCGAGAGCAGATCGTTTTTCCGGATTCTTCGTCGAACGTGGGTTTCGGTAGTCGCGCTGCGGGTACAGAACATAATTCATCTCAGTCAAGCTAGGAAACAATATCTATGACTCGGTGATGCTTACTATTCCTCAAGGCAGCCACCATAGCGAGCAATGCAGCATCAAACGCGTTTCCATCATAATTGATACATGTTGCGTCGATGTAGAGCACCCACGCCGCCCTGCCAGGATGTATGCATAGCGATGACAGGGAAAACATGCCCGATACGAGGATCGCCTCGTTCAGCCTGTCAGAGAGTACTTGGGCGTCTTCTGAAGGTGGGCCTGGCTTGAATTTGGACGAGCATAGAGCTGGTAGATCGAGATTGGGTACTGTAGGGCATGAAAAAGGTGCATATTACTTGAGACATTGTCATATGTAAAAAACGAACCCAGAAAGCCTTCGTTAGGCCGCTCTAGCTCTGGTTCTGCAATCTCGGCCTTAACACCACAAACGATCGTCGTATGTCCCATTCGTACTAGCGCTGAGCCGTCTGCTGTTGATATCGACCCTGTGCCAATCACCTATTTCAGCATTTTGTGCTTCTTGACGTGTTGCTCGAGCACATACCAACATTTATAGATACATCTCTCCCTTCAATAAACCCTCTCCCGTCTGGTCTGACATTTTCTGTAATGAATCGCTCAAGATACACTCGCGGGTGTAACCGTTGAAAAATCGCGGCTTTAAGTGACTCCTGTTCCTCTTGCGAATGTAATGATGTTGCGTTAGGCCCTGTTAAAATTGGTGAAAGAAGGGCGTCAGTGCGTGACATGGTGGTGGAAGGAGAGTCGCCTCAGTCCTCACGTAGTACTTGCACCCAACAGAACATCAGACCACTCATCGTAACCCAAATCAACAGGACTCGAACTCGATAGTCATGATAGGGAAAGAGAAACAAAATAAATTATGAGGGGCGTGGGGACGTCCATCGGTGTAGGGCCATAATTAACACATAAAGGCCTACAGAATCAATACTCTATCATTACAGAAAGGCACCCAAGTCATCGTTCTGCGTTTTCACTCCCCGTTTAGCGCGTACTTTCGCAGGCACGCATGAATATAAACGAGATTGTTATCGGCTCTTCCTTTTTCTTTTGATGTCGAACTTCCGTTCTAGTAAGACTCCAATATCTATCCGGAAAAAAAGCATGTTCATGCTCCAAGTACATCCAATGTGACCAATGTGATGTATGTCAGAATTAATATTAAAGCTTAAAGCCTAAAGAATAGACAGCCTTATAATCAAAGGTACTTAGGGATATATGAACCATAGTAAGAATCCACGGCCATAGGACTCTGAAAACACCGCATCCCGTCCGATCTGCGAAGTTAACCAGAGTGCCGCCTAGTTAGTACCACGGTGGGGGACCACGCGGGAATCCTGGGTGCCGTGGTTTTCCCTTCCTTTGTTTTTCGGCCGCAGCCCGGCTAAACTAAGTGACCGGTTCAAGATCTACATCAATCCAGGAGTCCTGTTGTTTTCCTTCCAAAACAGCAGGACGGCGTTCCCGTTCCGTTCAAGCTTCCATCAGATTTTCCATGGTGTCCATCAGGCTCCTGACATACTAAAGACGGCTGGGTACCACGTTTGGGGCTCACGCGGTAGTTTTTCTGTTCCAGCCATACAAGGGCTGGTTCTAATCTACGCTGCGCCGTGCAAATCGGATTGTATCGGATACATATTCTCACAGTTACAGCATTAAGAAAGAAAAGTCACTTGTATACCTGTATTACAGTGCCCTTCCGAACAAATAGTACCCACCATTCTGACTCGAATCCGGCCCATCATATGCATTTGAATCTTCAAATTTCAAAACTCGAATCATGTCACCCAATTAGTAGCAGAATTGGATCGCATACCTTTCGAAGCAATCAACGTACAGTTCGTCCGTGCTGCACGTCGCTTTGAAAGAAGGGTGATTGAACAATCGCTCGACCCACGCTGTGAACTTGACATCTTTCGGAAGTTCAAACCCACGAACATGCTTGAGCACGTTTGTCGATCTGAATATCCCTGTATGTATAAAAAATATTTCAAACCGGTCAGGTATACCCTTGCTGAACGAGTATACATACAGGGTCCCGCACAAACGTCCGCCAAACCCAACTCTCCACCTTCAATCCACAAGCCCAACGACTTGCTTAACTTCGCGTCATTCCCAAGCTCTTTCTCGGCCTGTTCAAAGAGCTCGACGAGTGTCTCTATGGCTCGATAAAATTCATGTCTTCCTGTGATTTGGCTCTCGAAATCCCGGGCTTTAAGATAGCGGTAGAATGACGGGACAAGGGCGCGGTTGATGTGATCAACTTGTAGGCCAATAAGAGCCCGTGCATCTGCGTTGGAAGTTGGACAAATACGCGTCAGGTAAACGATGGGCGCACGTACATGGCTCGCTAGCGGGGGGCAGTAAACTGAGCTCTTTGCCAGACTGCCTCGCCACGCTGGAATATGACGCTTATTCAGGATCTCGTCAATTGTATGTCCAAACTTACTCTTCAAGGAAATCTATAATGACAGTGCTCTCACTGATAGTCCTCTGTGGACAGTATTCATTCAATTTAATAACAGGAACGAGACCTTTTGGAGAGACCTCCAAAAGCTCTTTTGGCTTCGGGTGCTGAAACGGGTTAATCTCATCTGCACGTATAGGCTTCCGCTTAGTTCATGTTCATATGCACACGATAAACCCCAACTCACAATACTACAAAGACCAAAATCATTAGCTCGTCCGTCTATCTATACACAAAACACACTCACTTTGTATGGGATCCCAAGGTATTCAAATGTCACCCACGCCCTGTGTACAAAGGAACAAAAGCAACTTCCATAGAGTGTGAAAGGTGCATCGGTTGCATGTGCCTCTGCAGTGACGAGTGCGTCACCAGTGCATTTGGTGCGGTAGAATTCTAAGTCTCCGTTAGTGGACATGGTGAAAGGGAGAAATGAGATAGGTGTTTCGTACCTGGAACAGAGCAAGCTATATTATATAGGGGCGGATGCCCGCCAAAAATTGACTCGTTTGGGGAGAGCCTACATCTACAAAACATCCGATGCCTGATCGGGCAATGTTAAGCGTCGTCAGGCCGACGACGCCGGATCCCACATCTGATTATTATTCACCACCCTGAGTCAGGCTGATAACTACTCGTAAGGCTGGTAACCGGACCGTGATCGTGGTTTATTTAAACAGTAATAATCATTATTTTCGTATAATACATGAGAACGGCGACTAGTAATATCAGTAACATGACCAGTTTGTGCCCAACTATTTGAGCCTGCTACTAGTATTCCTGAGATATAAAAAGAGCATACACGCCATCGGGCATAATTGCAGGCTCACTGCCTGACAACCTGTGCGCCACGATCAGGGTACTTAAGGTCACAGTGACGGGGGTGGTTTCTGGTAGTGATTGATGCATGGTGTTCGATGAACCCAGTTAGCGGCTCTGAGATGGAATAGCGTACTGATATGTTCTGATGATTGATAGGCGAAGGGGGCTGCTGGGGGTGAGCCGTGGTGGTGGTGGTGAAGATGCGATAGGCCATGGAGGTGACAGGGAAGGACACGCCTTGGGGATTGAGGGATTTTCCCGCTGTGGTGGGAGAAAGAAAGACGGCTTGGCAGCCTGTAGCTGGGAGGAGACTGAGACTATCACGGAGCTAATTTTGGACTCCGACAATGTTCGTCCTCGACTTGAGATACTTTGACGCTGGTGCTGCCTAACCCATTGCATCGGCATCCGTGTATCCTGATTACAACTGTGCCATAACCGGAGCTTGTCAACACGCTAGTAGGACTCGTAAAGAAAAACTCTGTAGCCGATGTGCTAAGTATACTGGAAGAACTAGCTGACAAGAAAATACCGGGGTCATGGCTGATACATGTGCTGATGGGTGAGATAAAATTGAACGGACATGGCCTCAACGGTCATGACATTGCCACTTGATTTGGGTACGAGTGTGAATGGCTCACCCGAAGCTGGTGTGAAATTAAGAGTTTGGTTGAACGAAATTGGCATGTAAGAGGTCATATTATTGATATTCTGTAAAACCAGTGTCAGTAGGACTTGTTGCCTGGACAGTCAAATTTAGGAATTTTGCACTGAATGCAGACGAATAAAGGCATAAATATGCCGTACCTGGAGTAGAGCTAATATAGGGGCGGACGCCCGCGAAAAAATTGGCTCGTTTGGATAGAACATCGGCGCAACGACTTTCCTGACCTCAATGAAACCAGTTTCGATCCAAGCACGCTGCCATTTACTACCAGTCACCACGTCGGCCGATTGCGACGGATGCCCGCCAAAGCTTGAATAGTTTGAGGGGTGGTTGTCCACATAGTGCCAGCCCTGGCGTCTGAAATCTAAATCGACTTGTCTAGACGCATTCAGCATCTCGAAGTTGGTGCAAAGTGTATCATCTACATCAGTCTGATTGCATTTGCCGTGAACCTAACGTAGACATCGTGACGCTGTTGCCAAAAAAGAAAAGAAGCGTGCGCACGAACCTGATGCATCTTGGTATGCCGTAAAGCGGCGTCATGTGGATCCAGGGCAAGGGAGAAGATGGACGCCACCGTACAGGGTCCAGCGGTGATGACCAACATACTACGGCTCGTATGGACCGTGTGCATCGGAGAAGGCGAGCGGCCGACCTTCTCTTTACCGTCATTTTATCAACCGTTAGCTCAGTTCAGGGAACACACGTAAGGAAGAAGCGCAAGGAATGGAAACAACTGCAGTGTTTGGCCCCCTCACAACAATCGGACGTAATCAAGTCGCGATGATCTTTGTAGCTGCAATGCCACCTCAAGGCCTCAACCATGCAACAAGACACGGCAGCTGCAATTGCCTCCCATACGCCATTCGCTCAATCTCGCCTCTCCTTATTATTACCTTATCACCTTCTTTAAACAGCTTCATTCGTTGCGGCATTAGTTTTCCACCTGCACCAGACTTTAGGCCTTTAGGTTCGGTTCTTCAAAGGTCCGGTCCGAACCGAAGTTCAGAACCGAACATCCTGTACGTACATAAGATATTGTAGGTACCCTCTCTTCTCCTTCTCCTTCCTCTCATTCTTTTCCTTTGGACTGAGGAAGTTATTCGGAATAACACCCAGGTCATTACCGTACTAACTTATTCCTACGGTAATGACCTGAGTCATAATGCAGCGTAGTCAGCTTAGTAATATATCGGCATTCGCCACAGGCCCGGACCGCTAAGCCTGTGAATCAGAATGGGCGAATGATCTTTCACTACCATGTTGATTCGAGTAGGGGATGGTATGGTGCGTGCTTTTCGGTCAGAGCGTCGTCCCTGTACGTTCTCGCCTCAGGTGTACTCCGACGGCCTAATCCCACTTATTTCCCCCCTTCCCTGCCCTGAGTCTATCTCCCCGCCAACCCTGCTCCAACATTAAGGTTAAAGTTGGATATGTTCAAGGCTGTGAGGAAGTCCGCTTACCCGGAGTCTTTGATGCTTCCTCAAAAAAACGGAGCTACTCAGGTTGAAACAAAATCATACGCTGGATAAAGTCATACATAAGGTAGGTCTTTCCTGCATTCTGATGTAACTTTCTTATGCTTTCCTATCATAATTCTTGTCATGTAGTTGACTTGAGATAGGAAAATGCGGGCACTCCTCAAATCCTAAAGGTATGAATTATCAGTTATCCCCCTTGAGCTCATACATCTGTACAAGGCACTCCTTGAGATTTTCGAGTAATTCAATATGCATGATTAGCCGAATATGCTCATAAAGTCGGATTGCAGCTAATTTGTAGCTAATTTGCAAGAGATTTACGACGCTTAGTCATGCATCACGTTAAAGATCGCCATTGTTGAACAATTGCAAATAAAGGTAGGAAACAGCTATCACAACACAAGGTGATGGCGCAAGCCAGATTTACAAGCCTTGGAACCGACAAGGTCGGACGTTCGTGGAGTGTTTGTGGATGGTCGGAACTCATGGCAACGGCTCGTATCTCCCCCGATCTCAGGTCACAACGTCACATACAGATAAGGTACAGATGGGTTACGTTACATACCTATGTGTCCTATTTCCATTCTCTCACGGCTATTAGATTTGAAGCTTGAAGCTCGAAGCTTGATGCATGATGCGTGATGCGGAATGAGGAAACAACTCGTCACTGTGATGTGTGATGTATATCGAAAACGCCATTCTAGGTGAGGTAGGATTGTATTCACATCCCGGTGGGGGGAACGTCTGGTCTGGCATACAGGGTTTTCCCGATCCTTCGGGTAATCTACTTAGCATTTGCCAAGTGGAGTATGTTCCTTCAAAATAACGGCTACAGTATTTTAGGGTACTTTTTTTTTCTTGTTAAGTCGGATTTCCGTTGTGCCCGCTTATCCTATCCAAAATAAGAACCAAATAGGCTGAGATGACGTACCGGTAGCAATATCTGGAGGTGTCCTTTAAACACCGGTCAGTGAATTCGGGCGGTCGGACCACGTACAAAGCGATAAGCAAAATTCTTGGCAGGACTCGCTCCAGTATGCTCGAGGTTTATTTTGCGCGCTACGACGGAAGGGACCAAAGAGATTCAGTATGGTATTCCAGTTCAGAGAATGTTGATATTCTCTCTTTTACAAAGGTCTCATGGTTCGAGGGCATAAAATTATGCCGCATTTCGTTCGATCTTGGAATAGGGTTATAAACCTAGAATAAGAAAGGGAATAGCTAAACTAATCACATCAACAAAACTAAGTAGGAAATGAAATCAAGCCTCACCATCTGGATCCGGCCGTGCGCATTGGCCTATCATGGACTCCCTGCTCGATGCGACGTCGAAATCTGTGAAAAAGGCAAGTAGTAAGTAGTCCGAATTTGGGAAGCACTCCATAACAATCACTTCCTCGACAACGAGTAAGAATGATGATATATAAAAGCGTTGCGTGGGCTTATCTCGTCTTTAAGGCCCTCCTTCGATCGAAGCTACCTTAGTCCACAGCCATGAGTTTTTCTCTGGGTCTTGCATCGACCATATACGCATCATTATATCTTCAATTCCAAGTCGGCCGCGATGAAAACGTTTTGGCGGTACGCCATAGTTTTCTTACGTCAAAAAACATTTTTATGTCACCCCCGTCTCATAGGAAGGGACTCGGGGAAGTAGAGAAAGCCAAATTCCTGAGACGAACGCAGACATGGATACGACCGCGACCGCGACCACCGACACAATCATAAGAACCGAAACAGTTTGTTTCATACCACCTTTTCTAAGTGCCATTGCTAAATTTTTCCAGCGCCGTACCGGCGACTCCAGATGCGAACCTGGTCGTGTCCAGCAAGCCTGGCTCGACAAAGGCCCCGAGGTCGGGAATGGTGAATGGGGTATCGTTTTTAAACTGGACAATGGTTTCAATGGCCAGCCTGCCGTCGTAAAACAGATCGATTTGTCTGGTGGAAATGTTAACTATCCTGTCAAGGCAGAAATTCTTAATTTGCGAAGGGTCGAGCAATTCCTAGCCCACGGATACGAAGATCGAGATGGTGGAAAGGTTCATTATATTGTTATGAAGGACATGGGAGTCAAGAGCTCCGACACAGGTCTCTCTGACGATGAATTAGCGCCACTTCGGAAAGGCGCTGACGATAGGTATAGTGAAAATTATGGCATGGTACAAATGTGAGTGTATTCTCGTACCGTGCTCGTCCGTCCCTGACACCAAGGTTTCTCCTATGCAGAGATAACAAGCCTGAGAACTATGTCTATCGCGAGCATTCTCCGGATCGTTGGAAGGCAGAGATCGTCGATTGGGCAGGGGCAAAGTTTGTTGGAGATAACTTGAAGATTTTACCTCCCATTCTGAGTGAGAAGTTTTGTAGCAAGCATTGACCAGATGGGTTGTGGTCAAGAGTGGCGGAATTACCCAGCTGGACACGTACAGTGGACTTGCTCGTAATGTACGACAGCCTTTTAGCATTCTTTTCCGATGTATTACGACGGTTATGTGTGACGAGATAAGCCATTGTCCAATGTGATCATGAGGGTTATACCAACATGGTAGTCGTCCACAAGTCATCGATACAGCATCAGAAGAGCTGCTAATAACGTGTAACCCGATTTGGCTAGCACAATTCCCGAATGTCCTGTTTTAGGCTGACCTTTACAATTGGTAGTATCCTGCTGGCACAGCTACGAATCTGACTGACCTGTACATGGCTTGCGGCTTCCTTGCTGCTCAAGGCTCCTCTGCCCTGCAGCGTGGGTGCAATGATAAGAGAAGCTAAGGGGTTGTTGACGGACCCGTGACGGAACCCTGTATAAGCACTGATGAGCCCTGAGTCTTGGATAACGCCAGACCTACGGACAAAAGAAATAGGAACCACTGAATACGGAAGGTTCAAGCGCAGCCAGAATCACCGGTAGCCGAACAGCGGGAAACGCTAACGCCGCAGGATCTCAACGCCAGCTTGCATATCTGTCGTAAATGTTCTCACACATACAGCGTCGGGAAGATCACATGCCCTTATGCTGTCATGAAGTCGATGCACGCACGTCAACCGTTCCGTTTCGGGGACATGGACTATAATTTTTTCCCATACCCACGAGAAAGATGATCATTCCCCTCGGACTAACACATTGACGACGAGCAGAATTAGCTCCTCCAAAACTCGTGACAATAACTAGAACCTCAGTCTCGGATCACTTCGAAAATTCCTGCGTGATGATGCGAATAGCTTGTTGTAATTAAATATTCCGCCAATGTACAACGGGATTTTCGTAGAAGGACCATCGTGAATCAGAAATCCAAGACGCCGTTTGCGTTTTGATCTTTTTGCCAAGTGTTCCGGGTCCGTGTGATTCCGAATAACGGGCGATTATACATGAACCGTAATCCGAATGATAGGCACGGCGTTCCGTTCGCTAAATCAAAGGAATAAAGCTGGATCACAACGAATAGCCAATCGTGGGTTGCAACATCATCAAAACGACAAACCATGCACAAAAGTGGAAGGAACCTACTCTCCGCAGTTGCCATGCATTTTACAACTCTATTCATCCCATCCTGGCTTTCTTCCTCACAGGCCCATGTCCGTGCCCATGTCCGCCCGTTCCCTGTCCAGTGGCGTAAGGACCGCTCCCACTCAAACTAGCAAAACTGGTAGACGAGCTAGGCTTTGAGTGTGCCTGGCCGAATGGGCCTTGAGCGCCCGCCCCAGGTCCTGCGCCAGTTATAACGTTATGCTGTCCACCGCCTCCTTGGTGAGATGTATTCTGCGTCGGGTGGGGCATCATAGACGGTGCATCGTCTTGAGTGATGCGACGTTGAGGAGGAAGTTGGGAGTGGGGGAGCCCATAAAATACACTGTGGCGGGGGATAAACGAAATTAATGAACTGTTGATTAAAACGGGAATGATGTATGAATACGTACTTTCGCGTGGGCTTTGGCTCTTCCGAGAACCATCTGTGCCCGAGGGCTTCTCTAGCTGTTAGGCGCTTGTCAGGATTGTAGGCGAATAAAAGCCGTAAGAGGTCGTAGGCAAGTGGGTTGCGTAGTCGAGACTGACACCATTCATGCAAGCGGTTGGGATACCTGACAAACATACGGCTCAAGGGACTGGAAAGTATTCGTTTGGTAAGGTACTTACTGGTCCAGTCGTTTCATGTTTTGGTATTCAGACATGTATGCGAGGTTAGGCCAGTCGTTTTCTAGACATAGCATATATCAGCATACAGCAAGCAAAACCGCATATAACAAGGAAAACCGACCATCTGGTGTACCGAGGACTTCAAATATCCTGAGTACCTGATCGCGTTGGAAAGGCAACCCTCCCGTAGTCTTCTTGCCTTCAATCTTCGCTTCTTCACCCTTAAATATGGGTCTAAGACTAGCCAGTTCTGCAAGAACGCAGCCGATAGCCCAACAGTCAATCGCTTTATTGTAGTGTTTTGAGCCCATAAGAAGCTCCGGCGCGCGGTACCAGATGGTAACGACTACTTTATCACCTGCATGGAGAGATTGGAGAGGTTCGTAGACGAGACGAGCAAGACCTAGATCGCCAATTTTGACGATCCCGTTTGAGGTGATGAGGATATTGGCGGGTTTCAGGTCCCGGTGAAGAATATGACATGAGTGAAGGTATAGTAGCCCGTTAAGAAGTTGGTATATCAGAGATTTGAGTGTAAGTATTGGTATTGGACGAAGCGATTGCGAATGGTGGTGGATGAGTTGCTGGGATGAATGAGTGAATTGAGAGGAACAGGCGTCTTCTTGATGTACGTACCAAAAAATCGTGGTCAGCGTATTCGAACACCATATGTATAGATTTGTCTTCCAAAATAACTTCCTTAAGTGCGACTATGTTTTCATGGTTGATTTCGCGGTTCAGCTGGCAACGGGAGGAAATAAGTGAGGATCATAAGAAAGAGCACGGACCCACCGCCATTTCTCTAATTGCACTTTGACTGATCCCAGTGTAAGTCGGCACATCGCCCTCTTTATCTGGTTTAAATTTCTTGATAGCATACAACTTAGTGGGGTCGTCCACACTATGGGCTTTGTACACTCGCCCATATGTACCCGAAGATATGAAGCCCATGATGGTATAGTTTGAGTTGACAGACCGTCGCGAGGCCTCTCGTTTGGCACGATAC
>QFEO01002193.1:3800-30876 GCA_003316615.1 Amanita pseudoporphyria
GGGATGGTCTGCCCCAAGTTTTGTCTTGCTTCCCTCCATCACATGAACCTCTAGCATCTCTGCTTCATTCCATCTGCCTTGACTCCTGTATGTGGATGCCAGATTTGCCATGCTATCAAGGGTATTGGGATGGTCTGCCCCAAGTTTTGTCTTGCTTCCCTCCATCACATGAACCTCTAGCATCTCTGCTTCATTCCATCTGCCTTGACTCCTGTATGTGGATGCCAGGTTTGCCATGCTATCAAGGGTATTTGGATGGTCTGCCCCAAGTTTTTCCTTCCTTGCCTCCATCACATGAACATCTAGCATCTCTGCTTCATTCCATCTGCCTTGACTCCAGTATGTGGATGCCAGATTTTCCATGCTATCAAGGGTATTTGGATGGTCTGCCCCAAGTTTTGCCTTATTTGCCTCCATCACATGAACCTCTAGCATCTCTGCTTCATTCCATCTGCCTTGATTCCAGTATGTGGATGCCAGGTCAGCCATACTAATGAGAGTATATGGATGCTCTATCCCTAGCTTTTCTTTTCTTGTCTCTGTGGCATACAAATAGAGATGCTCTGCTTCATTCCAGTCTCCAACTCTATAAAATGCAAATGCAAATCTTATACATTCATCAATATATACTTCCTCCAACTTGTATTGTGCAGCATATATGTTATTTTCTCTGATATGTGGAACAAGCAACCTGAAATGCACATAGTTGGCATCATATTTATCATTGTTAATTGAACATGCCAAGATGGCCCTTGTTATACCACAAATGGCATTTATGTCTGACTTTGGTATCCTATCCCTGCTCCATCTCTGCACTAATGGATGGATTGAATAAATATTATTGGTCCTTTTGACAAGAGAAAATGAGGTCAAGACTTGAATCCCTGAAAGGAAATGAACCCTATCCCATTTTTGTGCTTTCATGAATAGGAATTCTGAGCTCAATAAAGTGACTGATAGAGGAAACCCTAATTTTTCCTCTTCTTTGATGTCCCTTTTGACATAATTCTCAGCAGCTTTGCTAAATAGCTCTTCTGATATATTCTCATGGTGCAAGAAAGCAAATAGCTTATGAAGAGTAATTGCACTCTGTGCTGCAACAGTCTCTGGACTTGTGCCCTCTGATGCCCTCTTCTCAATTGCCTGCATTGAAATCTCCCATGTGCTATATGTTGAATACCCATAATCTGATGCACCTTTAAATGTGGCAGTGAGCATCAGCTGACTGTGATACTGGTTGTATAAGTTGAGATAATAATCCAGATCACAGCCAGTGGCCACTATGTATGCCCCAGCTTGATCAATGGCAAGTGGGATATGTCCCATAGCTGAAATAATGCTCCTAGAAATTTCTTGGGCAGTGTCAGATGGACTGGCAAGCATGACAGATTTCAAAAATAAGGAAAGAGCTTCTTCTTCATCCATTATGTCCACTTTAATAGATTTCCCTAATGTAATCCTCTTTAAGGCCTCTTGTAATCAAGATATTTCCCCCATCTCCTGGTGGGAGGAACTTTTCAACTACTTCATATCCTCCATCTGCATTATCATACACAATGAGCCAGTTTTTTCTGGTGACAATCCACTTCAAAGCAGAGTCAGCTGAGATTGTGGACTCAATAGCAGACATATTGGATGCTTTGAAAATCTGTCTAAGGTTAAGATCAATAGTGCTTTCAGATGAAGCATCAACCCAGAAAATATCAGAAAACCTGCAAAATCATAAACATGTGAAATTAATGACAATTTGTCAACCATACAAATGTGCACATTGTTCAATGAATTTGAGACATATTTGAGTTTTACCAATACCTCCCATTCCATACAAAAGATATGATTTCCTTTGAGTCACAGAATGAGAGCTAAAATGATCCTGCAAGACATTGAGATGTGAATCACGGCCAGTGAAGAAACAACTGGAGTGCTTGGGAGGAAGCAAAGGTGGTATCTGAGAGGTGGGGCTGGCAATCTATTGAGGTTGATGAGCCAAGCCAAGTCACACACAAAGGAAAGACAGAAACACACATAATTTCCATGAATCTCCATAAAGTTCCCCCCTATCACAGTCAGATCCCTGGCCCCATGGAAGAGGCCAGTGATTGTGGTAGTCATAGTATATAGTAGTAAAGCAAGTCAAACTGTGAGTATGTGGTAGTTATGAAACAAGAGATTTGTCACATTATGTCACGCTCAAGTACATTTCGAACTCCGCTACAGCTTATCTGCAGGCATACAACCCAACGACTGTTGAATCCCAATCAAAGTATATCATATATCAGATACTTGAAAGGCGGTCGCAATACTGTACAATATACTTAAGGACCTAAATGATCTTTTTTATAGTTTGGGCCAAACCAAGGCATAGGTAGTCAATGCGCTGGGCTTATCATTATGGTGTCGTTCCATGGGGATTTTATTTTTTGCTCTTATCATTTACCATACATTATCTCAGCCGCACCGCGCGGTTGTTCGTTATGATCGAGACTCTCCAAATTGCCATTTTGTACATCGATTGTCATCATGATATTTAATTACATCCGTAGGTTGAGTGGTTGGTCTGGCGAAAACGACGTATCCGCTCCATCATGTTAGCCCTGCTTATGATGAGGGGAGGGTCATACATCCGTTGACATGTCGATAGTACACTCTTTGCAAACAAGGCTATCGACTGATCGCTGACGCAAATTCGTATCAGCCTCACAAGATATTATCTCTACCCGCTTTCATTCCGAATGTCGTAGCCATCGCCGATCGACCGACGGTTTTCACGATGCGTTTTCTCGTGTATAGCTTCTTGAGATACATGATGCCGTTAACGCCATGTATCCACGAACAGGTCAATAGTACACCGTTAGCCTTCAACAATGGGTAGTTACAGTCACCACATGAGTTTGCTGATGATCGCATTCTTGCCTCACAACCTACAACTGAAAAGAAGGAGACAGACATATGCAGTGTTTATTCTAGGTGCAGAGACGAAGGCCTCGATTGCCACTGGAGAAAGACAGGAAGATCTCGTACCAGGTGAAGGGGAATGTCCCTGCTGGTGGAAAGAAGGGAACTATCGAGCGTAAGCAGACGTCAACTTGCGACACTACGACAACAACAAGCTAAGGGGCATCATGCACTACGGATTAACACGAATAAAGGAAAGCCCGTCACAGCTACAATCAAAGGCAAATCTTACTTCCTAAAAGAGGTCGGTAACGACCTCGATCTCAGCGTGCGAGCGTGTCGCCTAGTCTTAGGACATATGCCTAGCGGAGAATTCCGCTCAAAATTTCCCTATAGATGGCCAAATGCACACCTCGATTGTCCCTTTTGTGCAGAGTTTCAAGATCGTAGACACATTCTGTGTCACTGCGCAAAGTACGTACATAGATTCTCGAATATGTTTGTAGTTACGGCGCTGGTTAAATCCTTGCAGGCGAACCCAACGGCTATCACTTTTGCCGACACGCACGAAGTAGACTAGTAGGATACTGGATAGGTCTCGTTTATCTCGTTTTAAAGTGGATATATTCACAAGATTAATTTCTCTCTCGTACGGACATACAAGACTGCTCCGCGGTCTTCGGAATTATATGCATCATGTATCATAAATAAAGAAATAAAATCTTTCTATGCAAAAAAAAAAAAAAAAGCAGACATCAACTCTAAACAAAACCAGCCATTGGCCCCACTGCTCCGAGAGTTGGTCATTGATTCAAAACTTAAGGCACGAGCTACAATGTTTTGTGACTAGCGGACTACGGAGACGTTCGCAAGGATAATTCAGAGACATAGACAAAATCGCATCCAGGCTCCAGGCTCCAAATGTACTAGATACACAAATTATGACCAACATCCGCTTACGCAGCACTCTGCACTAATTTTTCTTTCAAAATCCGAAAGCTCTGGAATGTCAAAACAAATTAGTCGATGTCCAATATAAAAAACGGATGGAAGTACTCCTGATGCATCTCCACCCCTCCGATTCGCGTTCTCAAGTTTGAACGAATGCCGTTAACCGCGGCGGTCACGTCCTTGGTCATTCCTTGCGGGCCGCAAACTCCAACCAACATTCCCCTACTATTACTCTCCGGAGCTCCGTTGACATCGGCAGTCGCACGCGTGATAGCATCCTCCATTACGCTAACGAGCCGTGTTCGCCCTGGATGGCCTGGTTGTACTGCTATCGACGATCCTGAAGGGATCGCATGAAGCTGTTCTGGGCTATTAGGCGAGGTACCATTCTTCTCATCTCGGTGCGGAGCATGAGCTCGAGTATAATGTATTGAGATAGAAAGATGAGTGCACGAGTGTGCCAAGGATGTCAACAGCGGCAATAACGGTGTCATGGCATCTATAATATCCTCATGTAAGTATCTATTTTGCAGTCTTTTAATTATACAAACCTGGATTTTGGACTATCCAAATAAGTTCGATTACCTTGACGCTACTTTCAGCACGTAGGTTCTTCTGCACCAAGTCTTCGAGAACCGGCAAACCAAAAGTAATACCACTACCACCTATAACCAAAACCACCGCGGAACACGATGTAAATATCACATGCCCTGGTCCTCCTGAAACGCAATGAGTTAGTCGCCGTCAACCCTTTGCGTGGCTTACTTACCATACGGGCCTTCGATCAGAAGTTTAAGACTTCTCCCGATGGGTGTTCCATCCATGGAAATGGATTCAACCGACCCACCGACCTTCGCTGCCTCAAACAACTGATTCGTCCAACCACCCACTTCCTTGCAAATCAGAACAAGTCCTTCCTGACCCACAAATCTGTCATCTGCAGGAGCATTTGCGATGGTGAATGGGTGCGACTCCGTCCAGCCGAACCAACCCATTGGTGCAGATAGGATCCGCGCTCGAACGTGTTGTCCAGCCCTCCAGCCACGATTAATGGAGCGGATCTCTATACGCGTCGCGGAGAGAGATGGTACAGTGCGAATCGTGGCAGTGACGATACGCGTCTTGAGTAGACTCAACACGTAGGCTAAGAGGTAAATAATTGAAACGACAATGACAAATGGCCGTGTCGTTGCGTGGTGCAAGGATACCTTGGATCGTATAAGTCAAAAGATTATTCTGTCGAGGACGACCACTTACAGCGGGAACAAGAAGTAGGTAGCCAATATAATGAGTCACTCGGAAAACATTATACGCCTTTTCTCTCCAGACGGACAGCGAAAATATAAAGAGTATATCCATACAGATCAGAGAAACCAAACCCCACCTACTGGCCGGGGCCCTGATATATTGAGAAATTGTTCCGAGAACGGACCATTTGTAGACTACAAAAGATCAGTACGCAGAAGCACATATGAAATAGTTCCAACGTACACCATCCAAGGGCATGAATATTGACGGCAAGAACAATAAGTCATCCTATATAACGATGAAAAAAGTTTAGCTGTGCAATAAACACCAATCAGACCCAAGCGCGCACGATACCCAAATTGAATAAACGCACGCCTTCATACCCAACTCCAAAAAGTAAACCAGGAACATTATTCTTCGCCGCGAACGCATACACAAATGGCAACTGAGACACCGCGAGCATGCCCGAGCGTTTCGGGTTTACCAAAAAGTTAGATCGATAAGAGAACGCATATAGCAAGATCCCCAGGTACACGAGCATGACCACAATCTGAAAATTCGAATACCTGGGTATGACGGACAGGCGTAAAAGCCCAGCAAGTGGACGCAAGAATGCGGGGTAAGCTGATACATGTGGTGGATAGATTGGTATTGAAAAGAAATTTGTAGGAAGCTGGAACATTATTGGTGAACCGCTGTCTATCGAGTAGCTACCGAAAGCAGCGCTGGTGGAGAGTTCGCGGATATAGCCCATCCAAGTGAGTGAAGTACCTATAATCGTAGTTAGTTTGAAGTATGACATGCACGGAATGATAAGTATACCCACCGGTGAAACTGAAAGTTGCCTGTGACCCAGGCTTTGTCGTAATATTCGCTATGGTCCCCACCCCTTCCCAACCAGAATCATATCTAATCCCGGGATCTTTGTTAGTGACAATCAGCACGTTGGTGCCGTTGCCATACGCCGCATTTGGAGGAGGAGTGAACTGTAAATAATCGAACCAAAATGTGGTGCCCAACGTAGTGACATTGACCGTAAGTACATGCGGATTGTCACTGTTGAGGCCGGATATGTCGCAGAAAGCCCAATTATTCTCGGCACAACACGGAGAAGGTTGAGTCGAACCAAGCGAAACGGCCGACACTGACGGAAGGTCTCACGCGCTGGAACTGTCCACACGCGATATAAAAATGGAAACCTGCGTGGTATCTATTCGATACCCACATATCTTGTAGAGATTTCAATTTTGTTTATTGCTATGGCAATCGCATTTAACCAACCACCAAGTGCGTCATGTTTATGGACGCAAGCCTCGATGCGTTTAACGCCCAAGACGATGATAAGAGGATTAATAAGTTGCAGTGTTGTGTCTAACACCACGGAGAGCAAGGAGAAAGCAAATATACTGAGGGAAACGAGGGCGAGGTAAAGAAAACCACGTACTCTGGTAGTAATCGGTTGTTGTCGAAGTGGAGGGGAGTAAGAAAGGATTTAACAAGAAAGCGTTTGCAGTAGGGCTCAAGTATGGTGAAAATATGTCAGTCCCCAAGCATACCATAACCGCATCCGTAAAGAATCGGGAGGCTTCCCCTTTCGTGCCGCGCCGATCGGAAGGCGAGGGCTTCTGCAGGTTCGGAGAGACGACGGGATAGGCGTGAAGAACGCATATATGCGTGATCCCTACACTGTACACGATCAAATCGAAGAACAAAATTGAGTCAGCACGGCATTTTGACGAAGGCAGTTGTTACAGGTGTAGTTCGTACCCAAGTGGCATGTTACACGTCAAGCTTTGGGTGTAGTCCGGTCTGCTTAGGGGTGTCGTGAATCGTTGGCCACGCGGCGTAGGATACCCAAAAGTTTAATTTGAGTCATTCATTATGCGGCAGAGATCTACCTCCAGTTCGCTAAGTTCTCAAAATCAGCGCAACCCACCTTCAGCTTGACATACCGACGACAAACCTGAAACGTTACGTAACGACATGCTTTCACAACCATTCCCAACCTGGCTCGGAAGGACAGTTACTCGAAGTTTGGGAGCAGGTTGGCGTCCGAGTGAGCTAGAGTTCTTTGTCTCGCGCGTCGAGTGCTCGTCCTAGCAGAATGCAGGTGTACAACGTGATTCAAATATTCTTAGCAGTACGGTAGGGATTGTGATGTTGCTCTGCCATCTTTACGAAAAGGCCATGAATGTATAGACGCGTTTCGTTCTATTGACCACATTCCTATTCGCCTTGAACTCTACACAGGATGCACAGAGGACGTATCATCGCCTCAGCCTAGGTCACCATTCGTCCTCACCTCTGCCAACAGTGGACTACCCCAGGAGCAAAAAGCAAAGACCGGGGTACGACGCTAACGTTTAACACGTGTGCTCCTGACGCTCCGGTAACTTTTTCTACTTGCTACTTATGTCATGCTAGAACGCGACGGCTTGTTTGGATTTGAAGCTACTGACAAAGAAATGCAAAGGCAACTCTCTGCCTCGTCCGATATCTGATCTAGGTCTACGCTCCTATCTCCCGATCCCAAACCACAATTCGACGCGGACAACGTGCCCAGAGTGTCCGACCAAGAATGGGAGATCCGTACTGGCTAGTTGCCAAAATCTGAAGCTTCAAGCACATACATATTTATTGTGGGCACCCAGGACGAGCTATTTTCGTTCTACGGAATACCCTTCCGCGCTTTTTCGAAACTGGTCTTGTCACCACTGTTGATACGCTTACGGATGCTCCGGATGATCCTCCGTCTTCGATGAGCATCGTTGGAGATGTTTTTATGCTCCCTATTTCGTCAACGTCCCCTCTAAGGCATTCCCCGTCTACCAGGAAGTCTGGTTCAGTACCCCCTGATCACCAATATGAGGCCATTTACAGTTCGAAAATCCGGCTCTCATACACTCCACCAGTTGCGCTACCTGCACCATTTCCCCAAACTCTTAGCATAGAAGGTCCGTAATTACATACTGCAGTCTCTTTAAATACTCATAACTCGCTACTCTCCAGGTCTCCCTTTATACATCGCCTCATCCACCTTTATTCGCCATACTTTAAAAGCGCTCTACACCGACCTCCACATGGAGCTTAATAAATTTGTCGCCTACACGCCTAACTCAAGCAACCCACCACCAGGAGGGTTCTTTACTGGGTCATTTCCAGGACGTGACATTTCTGCCGCACTCGCCTACCCAAGCCAGGAACTAAATAATTCAAGTGGACAGACAGTGTCTGGCGGTAATACGTGCAGGGAATCTGTTGGAGATGAACTGGACAGGCGTGAAGGGAAGAAAAGGCGGTTGATTCGGGAAAAGAGTTTGTTAGTTGGCTTCAAGGTTCTCGGTGCGGCCAGGGTGAGCGGGACAGTTAACCAGTGGGATGTGTAAGCATTCCATCTTGAGTTTAAACTTTCCTTAGGACTGACGAACGTGCCTACAAGACATCAACATATACATTCTCACCCTTATCAGGTTTTAATTTGACACATCGTCAATTCGATTCATCCTGCGCCTCATCAGACGGTGTATGACTCGTTGAGGTCGAATCTGGGTAAGGCATTTGGGTGGGAGAGGGGATCACCGACGGGCCTGCCGCGTCCAGCGAATGTGAATATAGTGCCAGCAACGGCAGTATATAGGGGCATTGAAGGCCATGGTAGGGTTCGTGGAGATGGGAGTAGAAAGAAGTGGTAGAAGTAAGATACTGTGCACAGGTGGGCGTGCATCACCGCCGATGTGTACTTCCCTTCCTCGCAGTATTATTTTCAGAAACTTACAATCTCCTGATGGTAAATACATGCGCTCAATCAGTGGTTCCTCGAGCTTGTCTAGGTGACAATGCGCGGGCATGTGAATCGAGAATCGACCGCATGTATCGACGATCGATGATGGATGTCATACCAGGCCAGTTACTCATTGACTTGGCCCGGGGTAATGATGTTTTGGTCTCGGAGGTGGGCGGAAATAAAGTACAGCAAACAGACAAATCGCACGACATGGCTGGCAGGAGAAGGCGTTGTTGGTTGCGGCGGGTAGTTTTCATTCTGCGCCTATAGCCTCTGAATCTGCCGAAGCTAATTATAACGCTATCTGGGAACACCATCGGACAGGGGTATTACGGCACTTGCATGCCCCTGCTCGAGCCGCCGTTCCCGGACCGATATTAGCTGTTCCTGGTGCTGTCGAAGGCCCCAGAGAAGTCTGCAGCTGTAGGACATTTCGAAAGGTCCAAGTTGGATTATGTACGGCCGCCGCTGCACGGGAGGTCATATGGGTCGCAACAGAGCCAAGTGCGTACGTTCGTTTTTCCCACTTTTCTCTTCCCCTTGGGTATTTTTCGGGTGCTCAGCACGGGATTAGCCGCGTCACTGCCAACCCTGCGGGACAGTAGGATACCGCATGAGGATAGTCTTTACTAATTTCATTGTATATTTTACTCCCTCGCAGTAATGCGGTTTTTGCCAGTAATTTACTGGTAAAATATTCCACGTGACCTATCCACATGAAGTTTTTAGCAAAAGTTTTGTATATATGAATTTTTTCTCATAAGAGGTTCGGATGAATCGACGATGGCCACAATATGAAGCTCAAAAAGAATTTTGGTATAAAACAACATGTTTTTGTTTCGCACAGAGAAAATTGATTACACACTGGACCACCACAAGTGGTCATACATCACATTAGTAGTTCAGTGAAAGTTCATACAAAGGCTGCAAGTAACATAAGAACAGATCAAAGATAAAATAAAAAGAGAGAATGAAAAAATTCCTCTGCCCCCTATTCAGGTTCTTCTTTCAAGCCTTCTTCATCTTCAAAGATATCGATAAATTGCAAAACATGGTTTGACAACAAAAATTAGTTTCGGCGCACATCGGCAGGCAGCAACCCGCGCTACCCTCGACCTCAATCACTCAGTATCTCTCTTGTATCACGTCATGGTATAAGCAGGCGGTAACTCTAACCGTACCGCACCGTCCTCAGTTCGCAGCCCGCTGTCTTCATGACGAAGGATGCTAGGCTTTACAGGGGGACCCCTTCCAGCGGCTTCCCTATCCGACGTCTGCACTGGCGTGGATGCCGCCTGTTTGGGCTCCCTGGATGCTTGTGGAATAGTCGGGTAAACAGCAGGATCGTTATTGTTGTAAGAGTTGCTATTTTGACGTGGAGCGCTCCATGTTGTCTGCTGATCAGACGGCGTCGTCCCAGATGGTGTTAATGATGTCCGGCTGGGCTGGTATAGTAGCGGAGGAGGCCCACCACTGTCCAGTATGAATGGGTCGACGTCGGAATGAGATGGAGGTTGGATACCTCTGCCTTGCTCTTGTTGCCTTCGGCGCCGTTGGGTAAAAAGCAAATGTAACACGAGGGAGAGGAGCAGAAATAAACCCATAACACCACCCACGACACCGCCTACTGTTGGACCAGTGCGAGATGAGGAGTGGTTTGTAGTGCTGGTGGGACTCTGAGACAATGTCTGTGACGAGGACGACGGGGAGGACGGGGAGGACGGGGACGGAGACGAGGCATTTGTGAACAATATATTAGATAGAACAAGTGGAGTTTCGGAGTTGCTGCCAAGGTAAGTGACAAGTAGGGTGTGGGACGCGGGTGAGAGCTCAGGAGTTGTAAAGAAGATCTGGTTATAGGCTGGTACTGGCAAGCTATTTGTAGGAAGCTGGAACTTCGTTGGTGGACCACTGTCTATCGAGTAGGTACCAAAAGCAGCGTTGGTGGAGAGTTCGTGGATATAGCCAATCCAAGTGAGTGAAGTGCCTATAATCGTAGTTAGTTTGCAGTATAACACGCACGGAATAATAAGTATATTCACCAGTGAAACTGAAAGTTGCCTGTGACCCAGGCTTTGTCGTAATGTTCGCTATGTTCGCCACCCCTTCCCAACCAGAATCGTATGCAATCGCAGGGTCTTTGTTAGTGACTATCAACACGTTGGTGCCGTTACCATACGCCGCATTTGGAGGAGGAATGAACTCTAAACAATCGAACCAAAATGTGGTGCCCAACGTAGTGACATTGACCGTAAGTACATGTGAATTGTCACTGTTGAGGCCGGATATGTCGCAGAAAATCCAATGATTCTCGGTATACGGAGAAGGTTGAGTCGAACCCATGCTCTGGCCATCAATAAAGCATTCCCAAGATGGGTCGTACACTGTCCCATTGCCTATTTGTTGGGGATTGTTTGTGCCAAATACTGTGATGGACGATCCTGTGGAAATGTGTCAGCTGGTCAGAAAATTGTGACGATAGGCGAGACCAGAGTCACTGTACCTGTGAAGGCGAAGGCGAAGCTATCGTTCATTTTTGTTCCATGCGCCGTATGCAGATAGGTAGGGCCATAGTTCCCAACATTGTCCTGGGAACCAAAGTCCGGGAACCAACCCTGACCTGTGTATTGGATCCTAGTATCGGAATCATCGATGACAATGCGCCGACTGTTGGACATTGAGGCGAAAGCTCGGATGCATTACCTCAAGCGAATTTTTATGAAACGGCTGGCATCGACAAAAGATCTCACGCACTGGACCTTGAAACGTCCACACGCGATATAAGTGTTATCTTCATGGAAACCCGCGTGGCATCTATCCGATGCCCACATACCCACATCAAGTCCTGTAGAGACCCAGGACCCTGAAACTTGTTCTGCGACACGTGTCTTCGATCAGACTCTTGGGCGCCTGGATTCTATGAAACTGAAAAGCATGAAAAGATCGCCCTCGTGGAATTTTATGATCTTATTTATTGCTATGACAGTCGCATTTAGTCAGCCACCAAGTGCGTCATGCTTATGGGCGCAAGCCTCGATGTGTTTAACGCCCAAGACGATGATAAGAGGAATTGATAGATTGTGGTGTTTTGTCCAACACCAGAGAGAGGGCAAGGAGAGAGCAAATATACTGAGGGAAACGAGGGCGAGGTAAAGAATGCCACGTACTCTGGTAGTAATCGGTTGTGGTCGAAGTGGAAGGGGAGCACGAAGGATTTAACAAGAAAGCGTTTGCAGCAGGGCCCAAGTTTGACGAAAATATGTCAGTCCCCAAGCATACCTAACCACGTCCGTAAAGGATCGGGAGGCTTCCCCCTTCGTGCCACGCTGATTGAAACGCGAGAGTCACTGCCGGTTCGGAGAGACGACAGGATAGACGTGAAGAACGCATATATGCGTGATCCCTAAACTGTACACGATCAAATCGAAGAACAAGATTGAGTCAGTACGGCATTTTGACAAAAGCGGTTATTCCAGATGTAGTTCGCACCTAAGTGGCATGTTACATGTCAAACCTTGAGTGTAGTCCGGTCTGCTTAGGGGTGTCGTGAATCGTTGGCCACGCGGCATAGGATACCCACAAGTTTAATTTGAGTCATTCATTATGCGGTAGAGATCTACCTCCAGTTCGCTAAGTTCTCAAAATCAGCACAACCCAGCTTCAGTTTGACATACCGACAACAAACCTGAAACGTTACGTAACAACGTGCTTTCACAACCAATCCCAACCCAGCTCGGAAAGACAGTTACCCGATGAAACTCTTTGTCTTGCGCATCGAGTACGGAACGCAGGCGTGTAACGTGATCCAAATATTTACACCAGCCTTAGCAGTATGGCAAGGATTGTGGTGTTACTCTGCCATGAATACGTAGATGCCTTTCGTAACTTTCGTTCTATCGACCGCATTCCTACTCGCCTTGCACTCTTACAGAAACCGAATACACAGAGAGGACATACCATCACTTCAACTTCCGTCACCATTCACTCTCACCTCTGCCGATAGTGGACTACCCCCAGAAGCAAAATCAAGTAAGACCGTATATTGGGCACATCCTCTGGCAAGGAATGCAATGACTTGTTTGGATCTGAAGCTATTGACAAAGACGTGCAAAG
Organism: Amanita pseudoporphyria; assembly: GCA_003316615.1. Lineage (NCBI taxonomy): Eukaryota > Fungi > Basidiomycota > Agaricomycetes > Agaricales > Amanitaceae > Amanita > Amanita pseudoporphyria. The sequence continues at coordinate 16,792 of QFEO01002193.1, forward strand.
GCAACTTAGTCCTGCCACCAGCCAACTACTATGCTCTGTAGTCGTGCCTGCAAACACTCAAAATATATTCTTCCTTCCTCCAGACCTTGCATCGCGCGTCCGATATCTGATCTTGGTCTACGCTCCTATCTCCCCCCCGATTCCGAATCACAATTCGACGCGGACAACGTGCCCAGAGTGTCCGACCAAGAATGGGAGATCCGTACAGGCTAGTAGCCAAAATCTAAGGCTTCAAGCACATATTTATTGCGCGCACCCAGGACGAGCTGTTTTCGTTCTACAGAATACTCTTCCGCGCTTCTTCGAAACTGGTCTTGTCACCACTGTTGATACACTTACGGGTGCTCCGGATGATCCTCCGTCTTCGATGGGCATCGTTGGAGATGTTTTTAGGCTCCCTATTTCGTCGACGTCCCCTCTAAGACATTCCCCGTCTACCAGAAAGTCTGGTTCGGTGCCTCCAGATAACCAATACGAGGCTATTTACAGTTCGAAAATCCGGCTCTCATACACCCCACCAGTGGCGCTACCTGCACCATTTCCCCAAACTCTTAGCATAGAAGGTCCGTAATTACATACTGCAATCTCTTTAAACACTCATAACTCGCTACTCTCCAGGTCTCCCTTTATACATCGCCTCATCCACCTTTATTCGCCATACTTTAAAAGCGCTCTACACCGACCTCCACGTGGAGCTTAATAAATTTGTCGTCTACACGCCTAACTCAAGCAATCCCCCACCACCAGGAGGGTTCTTTACTGGGTCATTGCCAGGACGTGACTTTTCTGCCTCACTCGCCTACCCAAGCCAGGAACTAAATAATCCAAGTGGACAGACAGTGTCTGGCGGTAATACGTGCGGGAAATCTGTCGGTGATGAACTGGACAGGCATGAAGGGAAGAAAAGGCAGTTGGTTCGGGAAAAGAGTTTGTTAGTTGGCTTCAAGGTTCTTGGTACAGCCAGGGTGAGCGGGACGGTTAACCAGTGGGATGTGTAAGCATTCGATCTTGAGTTTTAACTTTCCTTAGGACTGACGAATGTGCCTATAGGACATCAACATATACATTCTCACCCTTATCAGGTTTTATTTTGGCGCATGTCGTCAATTCGATTCATCCTGCGCCTCACCAGGCAGTGTATGACTCATTGAGGTCGAACCTGGGCAAAGTATTTGGGTGGGAGAGGGGATCACCAACGGGCCTGCCGCGTCCAGCGAATGCGAATATAGAGCCGGCGACGGCGGTATATAGGGGTATTGAAGGCCATGGCAGGGACTATGAAGATGGGAGTAGAAAGAAGCGGGAGAAGTAAGATACTTTGCGTAGGTGAGCATATATCACCGCCGATGTGCACTTCCCTTCCTCGGGCGCAGTATTATTTAAAACCTCCTGTTGGTAAATACATGCGTTCAATCAATGGTAGTGCTTCTTTTCCTCGAGCTTGTCTAGGCGACAATGCACGGGCATGTGAATCGATGGTGTCATGCCAGGCCAGTTACTCATTGACTTGGCCCGGGGTAACGAAGTTCTTGGTCTCAGAGGTAGGTGGGAATAAAAGCACTGGCATTGTCAGCAAACAGACAAAACGCATGACATGGCTGGCAGGAGAAGGCGTTGTGGTTGCGGTAGATAATTTCCATTCAGTCACGGTATTTGTCTGTGCCTTCGCCGGTTACACCGCAGCCTCGGAATCTGCCGAAGCTAATTATAACGGTACTGAAGAACACCATCGGACAGGAGTTTATTACGGCAATTATGCTGACAATTACGGCACCAGTTTTAAGCCCGAGTTAATCCCCTCTAGACTTCTCTCCAGAGGAGGCTTGAGCAGCACCAAGAGTAGTCCCAGGCTTTCCTCCCTGGAGCCGGAACCAACTCGCTTAACTCACTTCTCTAACTCGCTTTGCCATCATGGCAATTTTCAAATCATTCATGACGTCGCTGACGACGTTGGTCATCGCGTCGTTGCTGTTGTTAGGTCTAAACAATGGTGTTGATGCACGTAATATGAGGAGAGAGTTCCACTCTCGGCAATTTGAAGCTTCCAAGAGTCATATCGCAAACAATTTGTTGAAAGCACAGCAATATCAGCGAGACCAAACGACAGCGGGGGCTTCTTCTGGCATCAGGAACATCACGTTCAGCAATCCGCTGGCAAGTCGTAGGTGTTACCTCTTTTTATTATTATTGGTGTCCTGATTGTGACGTTCGTAGAGTTCTATGTTGATGGCAGTACGCTTCCGTTGGTGGACTTCGATGTTGGTCCTAGCTGGGCAGGGCTCTTACCCATTAGCAATCATCCGAATGAGACGCGCAAGGTGAATAACGTTGTGCGACACGATGGTTCTTTCGCTCGGGTGACACGTCACACAGCTGTTCTTCTGGTTCTTCCCCCCTGGCCCGAGCGGGAGTCTGGATGATTTGATTTTCTGGTAGTGCTATTCTAACAAACGTTATCAATGCCTAACTGTGTTTGGATCAGGACAAACGGTGGACCAGGATGCTCGTCGCTAAAGGGTTTCTTCCAAGAGAATGGGGTTAGTTCTTCTTTTGTCCCCCATCTGTTAGTGTATTGATTGTGCAAACATCTTTAGCCGATCACTTGGGCGTTTGGCCAGGCGCAAGCGACGCAGAATCAGTACAGCTGGACTAATCTCTCTAGTATCCTTTGGGTAGAGCAACCAGTTGGGACGGGATTTTCGCAGGGAACACCTACAGCTCAGGTAAGGGAATACATATGAATTATATGGAAATTTGTTATTTGCTTCCTGTGGTAGAATGAGGAAGACGTTGCGTCGCAGCTAGTCGGCTTCTTGCGACAATTCCTGAACGTGTTCTGGGAGCTCAAAGGCAAGAAATTATACATCACTGGCGAGAGTGTACGTCGTTGCCACTAGTGCTTTGTTTATTGTTAACCAATTCTTAAAAGTATGCAGGCACATACATTCCGTGTACGTTTCCGTTTAGTATATTCTAACGAATGCTTATCTTTTTTATAGACATCGCCGACTATATTTATTCACACCCACGACTACTTGATTTGAAACTTCAGGGCATTTGGATGGCAGATCGTCAGTTTCATGATATTTTAAAACACATACACCCGTTTCACGAATCTATATAGCTCTGATTTCTTATATTGTGGTTCAGGAACAAATCCCTGCAGTTGATTTTGTTCATAAGTATGAACACGTATTCGCCCTCAAGTAAGGAGTCTCATTTCTTCATCCAAGAGATATGCTAAGTCTTTGCTTCTCCAGCTCAACCTTCATGAAGGAGCTTGATCAAATTGCGAAGCGATGCCATTATGCAGGATACATGGATAAATATGTCACTTTCCCGCCAAAGGGCATTCTTCCTTTGCCTGGAACAGATACCTTTGCTGATCCAGGATGCGACGTCTGGGACATGATTCTCAACGCTACGCTCATAACTAACCCAGCGTTTGACATTTACCGTATCTTTGATACATATCCCATTCTGTGGGATGTCCTTGGATTCCCGTAAGTACTTATGACCTGTTGTTTTATTTTATGGAGACTCAATTTTCGGCAGCGGGACGTTCACTAACGAACAAAGTCCACTCTATTTTGATCGCCAGGAGGTAAAAAAAGCCATTCATGCACCGCTAAACGTTACATGGGTCGAATGTTCGGATATCAATGTATTCCCGAACGGCGACGCGAGTTTGCCCCCTGCATTTACCGTCCTACCTCGTGTTATTGAAAAGAGCAAGAGGTCGGTAATAATACATGGGTTGATCGACTACGTGCTCATTGCGGATGGGTAAGTTTGTCTTTCGCCAATTCGAATGGATAGTAGATTACTAAGTATGTTTACAGGGCAAGGATTGCCATCCAAAAGTAAGCCTTTTGTCCAAAGCTAAGGTGTTCCAATGCTAATATGTATCATTCTACATCTTACAATAGTATGACATGTGAGCGTTTTTACACTATCTCTAGTGAACTACCGCTGACGCATTTGTTCGCTTACAACAGGGGCCGGAAAGCAAGGATTCCAAACCCCTATTGTTCGAGACAGCTTCATTGTTGACGGCTTTGGTGCAGTTGGCAACGTGCACCAAGAGCGCGGATTGACTTACTACGAGGTTGCACTTAGTGGCCACATGTATGTAACCTTGCTATATGTTTATGATCAAGGGTACTTACGTGCTTTCGCAGGGTTCCACAATTCTCTCCATGGTCTGGATATCAGAGCATGCAGTATGTGATGGGGTTTAGGTCGACGCCTTGATCGGAATTGAAAAGGACAACGTAATATATCCATATTGTTGTTTTTGCCTTGGAATGTTACGCACTTGAGTGGGACGCATCGTCATGCTTACTCCAAGTGTGGTCGCTGCTAAGTGTTCCATCGAGGCGCAAGTGCCCCGTCGGCTGATTCCTTAAATCGACCCTGGGTACACTCTGTTATGCTCTTGACTCCCATCTACAAAACATCCGAAGCCGGACATCACGTGTCCGGCTGGACTTTAGCTGATCAGGGATTCTCAGGCTGTAATGTCAGGCTGATATCAAGGCAGTTGGGTGAGGGCCAGGAAATATTGTATAGTCTGATTCTTTATCAACATATTTGTCTGATAGCATCAGGAAAATCCCTTGTGACTTTTCCTGACTTTTATTACCTTTTTGACTTTTTTTGTCTGAATTGACTTTGGCTTCCTAAACCCTAAGACCTAAAAGACCATTAAAGACATATAAGGCCTACAGAACTATCATAAAGATTGGTCCATGGAGGAAGTGGTGTCCAAACACTATCTAAAGCATAAGAAAGTGTTTGAAAAGTCATCTTTTGATGAAATGTCACCAAGGAGACCTTGTGACCATGTGATAGAACTCATTCCCAGATTAAAACTGCTAGACTGTAAAATATATCTGTTGAACTGACTGGAACAGAAGGCTCTAGAGGAATTCTTAAAGGAAAACCTAGACACAGGACAAATACAGCCAAGCAAGTCACCAATGGCTTCACCTTTCTCCTTTGTCAAAAAGAAAAATGGACAACTACATCCAGTACAGAACTGCAGGAAGCTCAATGAAATGACCATTAAGAGTCATTACCCATTACCCATAATAGGAGAACTAGTAGACAAGCTTAGTGATGGACATACAGTGGGTCAAAAAACTGCCCCAATGTTTGTGTGTTTTGGGAAGATTGGCATGGTGTGAGATAATGACATCAGCAAGAAATCTGAAATAATTACATGGTATAATGATGGCTACCTGTCAATAAAAAATTTATGTGATTCTGATCAAAATTGATTTCATAATAAATAAAATAAAATAATCAATCATTGGGGCAGTTTTTTGACCCTCTATCATTTTATGATCTAACACTTTGTATGACCCCCCCTGTACCTTTAAACTGCCTGTACTCCTCTAGACACCCTTTGCATTAGTATTTTGCATGTCTGTGATGGTATTTCAATCCACTCCTTTTCCATCCTCTCCCATATTCATGCACTCATGTTGGTGGTGTATCATAATGTTGGAATTTGGTCTTGGGAGGCATTCAAGGAGATTTAGGCCAGGGAATTGGGGAGGCCACTTTGGGTGAGTGATATTGCTATCAGAAAGCCATTGGTAACCCTTTCTGAAGGTGTATTTTGGGTTGTTATCCTGTTGGAATTACTACTGATTCTCAGCCATTTCCAAAGTTTCAAGGCTCTCCTCCACCCACTCCATCAAAACCCCACAATACTGCTCAGCATCCATCTTCCCTTGTGCCTCTACCTCATTCCAACCCATATGTTCCCAAACCATCAGGTTATTCACCTCCATGCTGGACAGTTGGTGTGGTGGTTTGATCTGACATTGATTCCCTTCATTTTTTTGACACATACACCATTCCATCTGACCCAATCTTATTGAATTCCATCTCATTAGCCCAAAACACCCTCTCCCAGTCCTCAACAGTCCAGTTTTCAGGGTATTGGGTTGTTACCAATGATGAGACTTGAGTGTTGGGACTTTCTGGTACATTGCTGACCAAAGACCCACATCCACCAACATATTTCTAACACCCTGAGGAGTAATGGGAGTGTAGATGGTGGAATTTATGAATTGGGTAGCCTATACAGCATTGTCAAGTTTTGTACAGCTAATTTGATACATAATTGATGGCTATCACAAGAAAAAAGCTTAGAAGGATGACCACCAGGATGACTTTCCCTATCCCTCTCCACTTCCTGACTGATACTAACAATAGTACCCTTCCCCTGAACAGTCCCAGTTTATATCTGGCAATGAGAATACCCCTCGTTGAGGTAAAGAGTGTCCTTCAGCAGAAAGTGGTGGTGAGGAGTCAAGAAGATGAATGAACCAAGTTTAACATGCCAAACTGATGCAAATAAGGTCACATAACATTATGTATGGTTTACATAACCCAACCCTGCCTTGTATTGGTGTGTAGCATCCAAAATCAAAGAATTGTTCCAGGGTCAAAAAACTGCCCCAACAATTGATTATTTTATTTTATTTGTTATGAAATCAATTTTGATTAGAATCACATGATTTTTTTATTGACAGGTAGCCATCATGTCAGAGTACACCATGTAATTATTTCAGATTTCTTGCTGATGTCATTGCCTCACACCATGCCAATCTTCCCAAAACACACAAACATTGGGGCAGTTTTTTGACCCACTGTATAATGGGGATATAATAACATCCAAATTAAAGAAGGAGATGAATGGAAGGCCATGTTAAGAACAAACCAAGGCCTCTTTGAACTACTAGTCATGTTCTTTGGGTTAACTAATTCACCAGCCACCTTCCAGACTATGATGAATGACCTGTTCAGAGAAGAAATAGCACAAGGATGGGTAGTCATTTACATGGATGACATTTTAGTCTTCTCAAAAATGGAAGAACACTATCAACAAGTAGGTTGAGTTCTGGAAAAGCTAGGCCAAAATCAGTTGTCATTGAAGCTGGACAAGTGTTTCTTTGACCAAGATCATATCAAGTTTTTGGGACTCATCATCAGTCAAAACTCAATATGAATGGATCCCACCAAAGTTAAGGCAATACTAGAATGGCCAACACCATGCACCAAGAGGGAGTTACAGCAATTTCTAGGCTTCATCAACTTCTATCAACAATTTGTAGAAGGATTTGCCAAGATTGCCAAAGCACTCACACTACTTATGAGAAAGGTGGACTGGGACTGGGGAGTATCACAGGAACTTGCATTTGACCACCTCAAAGAACAAATCTGAAAAGAGGTGGTACTCTTAATCCTGGACTATGACAAACTGTATAGGGTGGAAACAGATGCCTCTGACTACACCATTGGTGCAATACTGTCACAGGAGGATGATCAGGGAATTTGGAGACCAGTTGTACTTCTATCCAGAAGCCTCAATGATGTGGAACAGAATTACAAAATCTATGACAAAGAAATGCTTGCTGTCATGCATGCATTTTATTGTTATGAGCAGTCATTTAGTTACTCATCATGCGATTCTTTCCCACCTTTGCATATACCTGTTTACCTTGTTCTACAATGCTTACTCATTGTTCTGGACTATTCTATGAATGACTCATACAGACTATTATTAGATACCTTGTAAAATGTATATAAACCCCAATAAAACACTAGGAGAACTCAGTCAAGTTCTCTTAGGGTTTCCCTCAGTCAACTTAGTATCGTCACAATACAACTCTCCCTCTCTTCCATCTTAATCTCTCTCATAGTCCTTAATGGACTTAAGCTCTTCTACCTAAGTTCTTACTGGAACGCTCAGCGTTGTGTCACATGGCCTGAGGTGGTTCTAACAGTAGAACTCGACTCCCCCACATCTGTGCCATCGGCTGTCATCATGATGCCAAAGGCTGAATAAAGGAATATCACCATATCAGCCATCACCCCAAGCACAGAAGACACCCCAACATCACAACCATCTATTCAAGAGGAACCACACATATTCAGTCCTCCACCCGTACAGCTAGCCACACAGCACCCACTCACCCTTAACCCCAATAATCTTTTCAACTCCGACACGGAGCTTATTGGAGAACTGTTACCTGTATATTCTCCACCACCACCACCGTTCCACATGGCACAAAACCAACAGCCACAGTTCCCACAGGATCCAAATGAAGAGGATCAGTTACTGTATCCTCTCACGCTGTCACCACCACCAGCAGGACCAGGAAATGGGATGGGTGCACAGGCAGTACCTCAAACCCAAATGCCAAATCTACAGAATCTAATGCAGACAATATTGGAGCAACAGCAGGCGATGCAGCAGATGCAGCATCAAATAAATGAAATATTCAACTCGCAGCATCCGCAGTCGGTATATGCTCCACAACCACATGTTCCTATTCCCATGACCACATATGACCTCGGAACCAGTAACCATAATGCACCCACATTTGGGTTAGAAACGGTGTCCCAAACAAAAATAGACGCAACAAAGCCTGATCCATATGATGGAAGTCAGGATAAATTGGAGTCCTTTATTATAGCGTGTAGACTCTTTATCACCCTGAAGTTAAGAAGCACAACTGAAGCCGAAAAGGTCTCATGGGTATTGTCATATGTCACTGGCGCCAACTCAGTCCAATGGAGGGATAATCTGATGAAAGCTCAGGAAAGAGGAGATCGAACATTCCCAAGATCTGTGTCAGATCTGTTCTATCAGCTCAGGGCCCAGTTCGGGGACCGAGACGAGCAAGTAACTGCAATCAATAAATTAAAAGTTATCCAACAAGGACAAAGAGATGCACAGACTTACAGCCAGGAGTTCAAAAATTATGCAATGAATTTGGGCATGGACAGAGTAGCATTAAGGGAGATGTACAAAGAAGGCCTCAACTTTGGTCTGAGAAGGAGAATATTAGAAATGGATGCGGTACCCGCCACATACGAAGATTGGGTGCAGGTATCAGAAAGATTGGATAAGCAATGGAGGCAGGTGAAAGCAGAGGAAGCGTACTATAAACAAAGAGCCAACCAAGGACCCGTCAATACGCAGAAAGCGGGAACTACGACCAATACGCAACAACCTAAGCTACCTGCCCAAGCTAGTCAACAACAATGACCCAATCCTCCGGCAACCAACTATAACCAGCCATGGCAGCAACCCAATAATCAACTGACAAATTGACCTCAAGGGAATCCTAATCCGGGAATACAGGGAGGACGGGGAGCACCCATGGATATCGATCGGAATCGTCGCCCACCAATGAGATGCTATAAATGTGGAAAAATAGGGCACATGGCAAGAAACTGTCTGTCCACTCTAGATGTACATGCCATGACGTACGAAGAAATGAAGGAACACTTTAATCAGCCCAATGAAGATGAACAGGCCCAGGAACAGGGAAAAGAGGAAGAGAGTCAGTCAAGCCTCAACTGAACTCTCATAATAGATATTCGGAACTAGACATGGACACCATAATAGATTCAGATAGTGAGACCTTAGTCTCCTCGTCAGAGGTGTCCTTTGGGGATTGCAACCTAAAGCGCGGTCACATGAGAACCCAAGTGATGCTTAATTCCTCTAAAAAACAAAATAAAAAACTGTCCACTGAAAAATTGAGGCACTTCATCCGAGCACTAGGGCCCACTGGGGAAGTAACTATGAATGTCATTATTGAAATGCTGGATACACACCGACAAATAAAGGCGATGGCCCTATTAGACTCGCAGGCAACAGGAATGTTTGTAGACCCCCGGTGGGTTAGCAAACATGGTATCAGAACCCGAAAATTAGAAAAGGCTATACCCGTTCGCAATGTAGATGGAACCATGAATAAGGGAGGAAGTATACAACGAGAAGTGGACGTGATCATGCACTATCAAGGGCACCATGAACTAGCCACATTTGAAGTTTGCGACTTGGGAAAAACCGAAATGATCATAGGATCCACTTGGTTACAATGCCACAACCCGGATGTAAACTGGGTAACCGGGGAAGTGAAATTAGAACGATGCCCCCGATCTTGTGGATTCAGGAAAAAGGAATTCACCAAACAGAAACAAGTTGAATGGAGAAAAGCTCAACGATGGGAGCTGATGAAATACCTCTATGAGAAAGAAAGGGAAGCCGACTTCGCATTTTGGTTAGAAGAGAAACGGGAAGAAGACAAGGATTTGACATGGATGGAAGACATTAAACATCCTAGACACTATCACAATGATAAATACCCCTTTGTTCCCCTCAACTATATTAACGAGGACCCACCAAGAGTACACCCAAGACAAGGGAGCCAAGGAAGTATTGCAAAAATGAAGCGATGGATAGGGGCGGCAGATATCAGCACGGTCCCATCATTATTCCACCAATACCTGTCGGTATTTGAAAAACAAGCCTCGGAACGAATGCTGACACGAAAACCATGGGACCATGCAATAGAATTAAAGGAAGGGTTTACACCAAAGAAAGGCAAAGTATACCCGTTGTCACTGGACGAGCAACACGAAGTACAGGAGTTTTTGGCAGATCAACTTAAAAAAGGATATATCCAACCTTCCAAATCGCCACAAACGTCACCAGTATTCTTTATTGCAAAGAAAGACGGAAAGAAGAGAATGGTGCAAGATTATTGGCATATAAATGAAGGGACCGTCAAGAACAATTACCCCCTTCCATTGATATCCGATTTAGTGGATAAAGCAGGAAAAGCAAAAGTATTTACCAAAATGGACCTCAGATGGGGATACAACAATGTGCGGATCAAAGAAGGGGACAAATGGAAAGCAGCGTTCACAACACATCAAGGAGCGTACGAGCCGTTAGTAATGTACTTCAGTTTAACAAATTCCCCGGCTATGTTTCAAACCATGATGAATGATTTGTTCAAAGACCTCATAGACATGGGGAAAGTCATCATATACATTGATGATATATTGGTTTTTACAGATACTGAAGAGGGCCATGACGACATCGTAATGGAAGTATTGCAACGTTTAAAAGAAAATGACTTGTTCCTTAAACCTGAAAAATGCAAATGGAAAGTCAGAGAAGTGGAGTTCCTAGGAGTAATTCTGGGACCAAATGGAATCTGAATGGATCCACGAAAGGTCGAGGCAATCCTACATTGGCCAGTACCAAAATCTGTCAAAGACGTACAACGATTTATGGGACTCGCCAATTATTATCGACATTTTATTGAAGGATTTGCCAAAATAGCAATGCCATTACATGTGCTAGTAAAAAAGGATAGACAATGGCAGTGGACAAACGAGGTGGAAGAAGCATTTCAAACACTTAAACAAAGGTTCACAACAGCACCACTTCTCATTACACCAGACGCATTACACCCGTTGCGCATCGAATCCGATGCATCCGACTATGTGACGGGCAGTATCCTGTCCATGTTGTGTGACAATGGTAAATGGAGGCCTGCAGCCTTTCTTTCAAAAGCATTAAATGAAACTGAACGTAACTACGACGTTCATGACAAAGAAATGTTGGGTATTATGCGGTGTCTGGAAGCATGGCATCACCATTTAGAAGGGGCGCCGCTCCAATTTACGATCTGGATGGATCACAAGAACCTGGAATACTTCATGAAAGCAAAAAAGCTTAATCAACGACAAGCCCATTGGGCCCTTTATTTATCCCGCTTTGATTTCAAATTAGAACATAAAGTGGGGGTCACAATGACAAAGGCCGATGCTCTGTCCAGGAGGCCAGACCATAAGGAGGGGATGGAGCTGGACAACAAAAATGTGGTGTTGTTGAAACCGGAATTTTTCAGAATAGCAGCACTATGGCAAGGTCATTTGTTAATAAATGGGGAAGAACAAGGGATTTTAGCGGAAATAAGGCAGGTTACCACTTGGGACGAACCAGTACAAAAAGCAGTATCGGCAATGAAAGCGGCGGGTATAAAGAAAACAGATGACCACAAATGGGAATTAGAACAAGGATTAGTTCTGAAATTCGGAAAAGTTTATGTGCCTAACAAAGAAGCGCTAAGGACTAAACTAATGAAGTTGCATCATGATGCGCCAATAGCAGGCCATCCGGGACAATGGAAAACCACAGAATTGATCACTAGAAACTATTGGTGGCCAGGCATCACAGTTGATGTTAAGAAATACGTCCAGGCCTGCGATAAATGCCAAAGGATGAAAACACATCCAGAACCACCAGTGGGGAAACTGAGACCAAATGAAGCACCCAAAAAACCATGGACTCATTTAATGATGGATTTCATAGTCAAACTACCACCGTCAAAGGGAAATGACGCAATACTAGTAGTATGCGACCGACTCACAAAAATGACGCATTTCATAGCAACCATGGAAGCAACCTCTGCGATAGGGTTGGCAACATTGTTTAGGGACAATATTTGGAAACATCATGGGCTACCGGAGTTGATCATATCAGACCGCAGTCCTCAGTTTGTGGCAACAATGACAAAAGAACTTAACAAACTATTGGGGATACAAACCAAATTATCTACTGCTTATCACCCCCAAACAGATGGGCAAACCAAAAGAATGAATCAGGACCTGGAAAAGTATTTATGCATGTATGTGGACAGACGGCAGGAAGATTGGGCTGAGTGGCTGGCAATGGCGGAGTTTGCATATAATAACCAAATTCACGCTGCAACGAAACAAGCACCGTTTTTTGCTAATCACGGGCGTAACCCTCGAATGGGAATAGAAGCTAGAAGAGAAGGGAAGCACCCTGCAGCCCAGGAGTTCGCTGAAACTATGAAACAAATTCACGAAGAAGCTAGAGCAGCTCTCACGCAATCCCAGGAGATAATGAAGTGAAATGCTGACAAACACCAGGCCAATGCACCGGAATACAAGGTTGGAGATAGGATCTGGCTATCCACTAAAAATATACAGCTACATGATCAGCCCACATGCAAATTAGCAGAAAGATGGATAGGACCCTACCCTGTGAAAAGAATCATTTCCAAAAACACCGTGGAATTGGATCTACCGTTTAGCCAAAAAATACACCCAGTTGTCAATGTAGCTCAAATATGCCCCTATGTAAAACCGTTACGAGGACAAAAGGTAGCGCCGCCACCCCCAGTGGATATTCAGGGGGAAAAGGAATATGAAGTAGATGCAATCGAGAATTCCCGATTAAGACGAGGGAAATTAGAATACCTGGTCCGATGGAAAGGGTATTCCGAGGATCATAATACATGGGAACCCGCAGGTAATCTGTCACATGCCAAAGCTAAAGTGAAGGCCTTCCATCAGCAATATCCAATGGCCATCAGATACATACAAGCAGTGGAAATGAAGGAAATTCCCTTTAGGACATATGAAAATTACATGGACCCTGAAATGTGGGAAAAGCGATGGATCCAATGGAAGGGCAAAGGGTTAATGACGGACGTAGAGCTGCGCAAAGTAGGCCAGGAGGACAACACGAGGATAGATCAAAAGGAGGAAGAAGGAGTGGAGAATCCATAAGAATGCCTCACCCCATGCGTGCTCATCATTCCAACTCACCACTATTGCGTTCCTCTTTACATGCCCCTGGGGATAGTCATCTCATCGACCTAGTCCAGCAATGACAAAAATCTCAGCGCATACGACTGCAGACCTTAGATCCTAGATGACGACACCGACTGCCTACACCTGATCCTCCCTCTTTGCCACACCCTAGCGATGATGAATTCGACCCTAACGACATAGTCATGCCTTCCCCCTCCTCCATGCATATTCCTCCTCCCACCACAAATTGTGGTACCATGGAACGGATGATGGACGTTCATCAGGCTATCTCCGGGCTGTTGCACCATCAGTCCTTTGTCACCCTCAATGTTGCGTCCCAACCACCTGTTCCAATGACACAGCAGGAAATGAATCGATGGTCTAGGGAGTACGAGATGCACCAGACGTTCCTCAACATCTGTCAAACGTTGTTGGATAACATAAAGGATAATGTAAAGCTGCTAAATGATCTAAAGCATGGTGGGCCTCTCCCTTCTTTTCTCACAGCTGCGGGACCCCAGAACTACATTGATGACGAAGTGCATGCACAGGCTGCGGGGTGGACCATTTAAACACAGGAGTCCTGAGTACGACTATAAACTCCTCGCCGCTCCCCAACCACGCACCCCTAGCCTT
>QFEO01002208.1:8634-23357 GCA_003316615.1 Amanita pseudoporphyria
TGGTGATTCTCCTGGATGCTATAGTTGACAGACGCTGTACATCCGAAGAGTATGACATGGAAGCAATGACAACTATAACTTATCGACGCACAACCCATCGACGCATAACATGCACTTCACGGACTAAACGCTCGCTTTTGATTTGGGTCTCTCGTATGACATTAGGAATGCTTGTACTCTCATCGGTTCTTATGTTGGTCAATCTTCAATGAAAGCGCAAACACCTGGCACAAGGCTGAATGGCTACAACCAAGTTCACAATTATGTATCCGACATAGATGTGAAACCTATGCGAGACGCGACCGTGCCAAGTAGGATATCAAGGCACGTAGGAAGTGAATGTACCAGGCCTTAGGCTCTGCTTTGGTTTCTCCGCCTTTTCTGGGTCGTCTAACGAAAGCGTGTAGAGGTATCGCGAGCACCGGGCCTTGAACTTGATTTGTGTCTTCCCATTAGGCTTTTTTGAGGTAATCTTTTTTATGCGTGCCTCTGCAGATCCTTATTAACTACGTAGTATATTACCAGAGACGCACGAGTCACATCCTTCCTTTGAGTGATTACAATCAGCTCTTTGATGTTGTGTACGTTTTTGGGCTGTCAAATGATGAACTATAATCCAAAACAGTATGTGAGCGGTTACTCGCCATTGTCGCTGGTCTTCACGGGAAAACTTGACAATTGACGGTTCGTTGGTAGTAAATGTGACTTAAACCTTATTTTGTGATGCTATACATGAATATTTAATTCTGCATTTGGCCTCTTTAGGGTCTCCAACGCTTTCTCAAACTTCCATATTACCAGTAACTTGGCAACAGATGCCATTTGACGAGGAAAGGCAATTGCTTAACGCCCCCCAGCTTTCTGAGTTCCACTTCCATCATAGCTATTTCATCTTCAGTACGACTACCGCACGTCAGAACAGTTTTTATGTAAGTGAAGAAAAAACACGCGCATATGACGCCTATCGTTCATCGACATCCCTGACTTGGTCAAACTCAACGTCGTTGGCCTTCCGGCCTCCGCAACCGTCCTTTTGTGTAAACAAGTAGACGATTCGGATAAATTCTGATCCAATGGCACTTGGTGTATAGAGCGAGAACGAGTTTCCGCCCACGCTATAACTAGCCATGAATTTTACTCAGCGCTTTGAGTGCATCCTATGTCAACACGCAGCGATGGTCAGCGACTGGTCAATAACGGCAGCTGATACAGGGCAAAAAGAAGTATTGGATTCGTTCCGGCCAACGGCATCGAACAAGCAAGAACAATCCCGGATGAGCGACAATTCCCGACTAAAAAGCAAAGTAAATATCACTCACAGCTTCTTCACCATATTCAACAAAAGCACAACCCCTCGGCTTCCCCTTCAGAGCACCTGTCTTGTGGAACAAAAAGCCCAGTCTGGTGATTTTTCCAAATTTTGAAAACACTTGCAACAGGTCGTATCTGCAGTATCGTGAATTTATACCGCAGACGCGGCTGCTGATAGACTGACTCATCCACGCTTTGATGTAGATTCCCGACGACGTACAGCCCGTCCTTCAGCATTGGACGTGGTTGTGGAGGGGCGGGAGTGGGTGGTTCAGCAGAGTCTGGGGCAGAAGAGAATGTGTGCTCGTCGCGAGCTCGCTGCTGGCGTCCATGTCGAACGAGCCGTTCCGTCCGGATCCGGCAGGAAACAGTGCACATTACCTTCTTTCGCAATAGTTTTGAACCACTTAAGTCGATCGGCACTGACAATTATGGGATTGACAATATTGAAAGTCCAAATTGGCCAGCTTAGAAACGAAAGATACTAGCGATTCTATGTGACTCTGGTGACTAAAGAGGCACCCAAATCAGCGTACTGATGTCGAAACGAAGGCGATCGAGTTATGGAGGAAGGACGCAAAGACGGGGTCAGCATTTGCACTACAGGCTAAAGAAACATGGGAATGCCACAATTGCATAAACGGTATAGACAGCTCTCATTTTCTGTATTGAGGCCCACTCACTCTGTCACAAAATTTGGTTACTGGACTAATGACTTCACACCAGGCAGAAATCGCTGGAGAGCGGACGATGGCAGATGTTTGAGGGCCTGCACCAGTCCAACTATCTTATCGCATTTACAGATGACACCACAAGATTTTGCCATGATCTATTCTTATGTAAAATCAAAAGATGAAGCAATCGGTCACGTCATATTTCAACCTAATTCAGACCTAATGCATTAATGCCCAGAAAGCTTTGACTCGATAATGGGAAAGAAGACGGGCAGTGGATCAGGGGATAGCATTGGAACCAACTGCGACCTACTCACCCTCTCAGAATGACGTAACGGAGAGCTTTAATCGAACGTTGGTCGGATGATGTTTACCGGTGCAGGGCTACCCAGGAACCTACGGGACGTCCCACGCCGCATACAGGGTCTTGCATAAATCATTATGGTCGTTGACATGTTTGTACATCTTTGCCCCAGGATAAATTGTGACTCTGCATCACACCCTGACCACTTGTTGAGCTCGGGCGCTGAAGCGCTGAATGTTGAGCGCTGTGCCACCGAGTGTCTGGTGCAGGTAGAATCGAAAATCGTTGCCCGCTGATATATGCAACACACCGAACACATGGTCTTGCCAGGCCTGCAACTCGTTGGCTTGTATGATCGTCGACTCGGGCCTCATCAACCTAGACCATGTATTCTTTAGGAATATCTGCGTTTGCAACCGCCCAGATGGCGTGCAGGAGTTCATTTCGCCCCAAAGCAATAGCCGCAGCTTGCTTGTGTGTCACCGCCAAACATCGAAGTGTACGAGCCAACGAAACCTGAATCCCACTCATTTGGACCAGATCATCTTGTACCTCATCCAAGTACAAAGCAAGCTTTGCATCAACGAGTGGAGAGAAATAGTTCATGGCTGTTATGTCACCCTTCGCAGGCATGGATTGGTAGTGGAGTCGTAAAATGCTGTAGACTGTACGCCCACTACACTGCGCCAGTACCGCAATCTCCTTGGCTCCCGTTATATCTTCATGATACCACAATATGGCTGGCTTTCGCAAGTCTTCCGAAATTGATTTTCCAAACATTGGGAAATGATGAACGTGATGCCGTCATAATTTGCCCAGGGACATACATGTCAACGAAAATTGATGATTGCAATGTTTTCTGCAAGACCCTGCATCTGTGAAATAGAGCGCCGACATGCGCGCTGACAGGATGGACGCCTTTTGAGGCATGGTTCGGGGCGAAAGCGGATGTGCAGGAATTCGATTATGTTTATGTTCTGGATGGACGGAGAAACTCAAAACTCAAAGTTGTACGCAAAGTCCAGAAAAGGGAATCTGTTAGGCTTCGTTGATGGTGCAAAGGCCCTCCGCTACTAGTTACGATACAGATTCGCACTTGGCCATTCAAGTTTCCTGGAATTATGCCTTTAGCAATGTCGGCCTTACCGGGCACAAGGCAGTGTGCCAGCTTTGCGCGCCAAGGGTAGTCAGGGGGAGTCCAAAATAGTCCAGCGCACATTCCGATCACGATCGATCCAGAAACGAGCGCAGGTACCATGAAAAATACGCACCAAAAATCAATACCGAAAACTAACTATTTGTATGCCTCCTCATCCACCACCATCTATCAAAAAAACTACAGTCATCACTAATGCAGCCGAATGACCGATTCGCTCCACGCGCAAAAATATCGACTATGGACTTGTAAATAATCTAGACGCGCGAAAACCGACCGATCAATTGTACCACGCCACCGATCACTCTGATCGTCTGATCGATCAATGGACGGTACTTTTATGGCTAACACGGAATCGAACAACCGGTGTATGGTGTAATACAACAAATCACTGTGGCCAATCGATAATCACCTACGCCGCTCGCATAAACTGGCTGTGCTTTTGCCAGGATACCCGTAAGCAAAGGGTGGTACGTGGGACTTTAATAGAGTACATAATTCCCCTCGAAGCCCGTTCATGTATGCCCCCTGTTCCCTGGCAAAATGTCCGATGTTGCTGAAAAAGAGAAAGGCTATGGCAGCGATGAAGAGTCTCAGCAGCGAGTATATGAGCGTCCAAAGGGCTTAAAGGGTGTTTATATGCATCCCGTCACTCAGGTCTGTTCTGCGGAGGTTATTCGTTCGGCCTTTCGCTAACATGATGGTTAGGTATGCATGCTTGCAATTATCTGTTTCATGTGTCCAGGTACTGCTGGATTGCCCTCCATTGTTTGCAGCAGCTAATTTTTACCCTGCCAGGCCTTTTCAATGCCTTAAACGGACTGGGTGGCGGCGGTCAAGTTGATGAAACTACAGGCGCGAAATCAAATTCAGCTGTGTACGCAACTTTTTCTGTTGCCGCCTTCTTTGCTGGGTACGTTATCCAGTTGCCAAAACTCTTGGTGTTCTAAATCGTTGTCTTATAGTTCGATCAACAATAAGTTGGGCGCGCGATTAACACTTCTCTTAGGAAGCATCGGGTATGCCCTCTACATCGGATCATATCTGTAAATAAACCGATAATCCTGATATTGCAAAAGTGCATTCAACTGATGAATTGTATAGTGCACTGAACATTCATCCCATCACCGCAAAAGGATTTGTCGTTGCTGCTGGCGCAATTCTTGGCGTGTGCGCCGGACTGCTTTGGACCGCACAGGGCTCCTTGATGATGGCTTATCCGACGGAGGCCCAGAAAGGCAGATACATTAGTATTTTCTGGGCAATCTTCAACCTGGGTGGAGTCGTTGGTGCTTCTGTTGCGCTTGGTCGAAATATCCATTCAACGGTTAGTTCATAGACTATATTTGATAGCATAATTTAATCCTTTTTTCTCCAGGGAAACCAAGGTGAATGCCACGTCTAACAGACCACTAATACGCTAAACATTATCTTATCACAGTCGACAATGGCACATATGTATGAACTCTTCCTCAGAATGCTGAGCATTATGTGACCCTTTTTTACTAGATCGGTTTCATTGTCCTGACTGGGTTGGGCGTAATGATTCCAATGTTAATGGCAGACCCCGAGAAAATGATTAGAACGGATGGAACGAAAGTTACGATTCCGCGCCATCCTTCTTGGAAGACTGAGATATTTGGTCTGTGGGTAGCCTTGAGAACCGATCCTATGATCGTTCTTCTGTTCCCTATGTTCTTTGCTTCTAACTGGTTCTATACGTGGCGTGAGTGAACTATTCCCGTTCGAATCGTGCTTATTAACTAGCTCGCCAGAGTTCAATGATTACAATGGAGCAATATTTGACATCAGTGCACGCTCACTAAACAACTTAGTTTATTGGATTGCTGAAATTATAGGCTCCATTGCCATAGGGTTTGTTCTTGATCAGAAGAAACTCCGTCGTCGTCTGCGTGCCTTCGTTGGGATTGGAATTTTAACGGTCATAGTTTTCCTAGTGCATATTTGGGCATATTTCTATCAGAAGTATGTCTCTGTAAGTCTCTCTAAAACTTTGACTAAACCTTGTTGTAGACAATATACCAGGGACTCAGCTGCAGAGAATGAACGAATTCACATTGGAGACCATGCTTATCCTGGCAGAATCATGTTATATATTTTCTGTGGCGTACTTGACGCTGTGTGGCAAACAACTACTTATTGGATTATGGGAGCCATGTCGAACGACCCTGCCAAACTTGCCCACTTTGCTGGCTTCTGTGAGCTATCTCAATTATTGACACGCATTCACATCTCTTGACAGATTTTACCGTAGATAAATCCATCCAATCAGCTGGTGCGGCGGGGGTGTTTGGAGCGGATGCTCAGAAGAGGCCGTGAGTTTCCGAGAAAAGTGGTCTCTCCAACTTGTCATTCAATGACCTAATGTGCAGATTCACGAACATCTTCACCTCCACGTGGGTTCTTCTCGTGGTCGGTATTATCTTCGCCCTACCTATGATTTATTTCCGGGTCAAGGACCACACTGGTTTCGATGACGAAACTTTGTAAGCATCCTCAAATCTTCTCCTGTTGTAAGGCTTACAGGCAGGTGTACTAGGGCACGTATGGATGAGCATGGTCATGTCCAACCCCCCGAGGTGGCGACAAGAGTGGTCTTGGCAAATGATGGCGATTAAATATTAACTCAGACGAACCTTACTAGCATAGTTGTTGGTTGCTTATGACTGATAGATTCTAAATGAATATATTGTAACATGTACTCTCACCACGTATGCACATGGTGCGTTTCTTTATTAGTGGTATTCCAAAAGAATACACACTCGGTTTGTCTGACCCTACCACGCAATCCAATTAAAGGATCACCGCCCATCATGCCCCTGTCTAATTAGACCGGTTTGATCGGCTGTGCTTTCCGATCGCTGACAGACCGGTTCCTATATATGAACCAGGCACAGTCCACAACAACGTCACGGAAATTGATCTAGGCTCAAAATGAAAACACCATTAACCATGGAAATGGATTCAGAACAATCTGTAACTAATGAACGATCATCAAGGAACATATTCTCTGACCACTGACAGGACAGCCTGGGATATGGCACACCGAATAACACTGCATGGAGAGTTAATCAGAACTATCCAGTGATAAACATGCACAACGCACACAACCGGGGATACGACGGCCCATCCTGAGGTGCCTACGTGCGGCTGGACTGGCACCAGAGGCGTGCTGTGGCACATATGATCGTGCCAGCGGTGAGCGCAAATAAAACCAAAAAGGAAAACCAACATACTGAATTAAGATGTTTACCGTAATAAGAGAGCTGCACCATCATTACCTTAAAGATCAAGGGGTGAGCCAAAATGCCTATTGCGCGTCAGTTCTCGTAGTCAAGGGGTCCCCTAATATTCTCTCCAAATTCCAGAACTAAATGTTCCGTTTTCCGACTTACCAACAACTTTTTGCGCTGTTTTTGTGAGCCAAATGGTTCATGAATCGGGACATGCTATCTCCGCTGCCCTGTAAGCGCATTGCAGAACGATAGGCCCCTTGCCAAAATTACACACACAGTCGAAGCTGGAACTTTAGGCCTTTAGGTCCCGCTACGCGTGTGATTTTCTGGGGAGGGTCTGCAAATAGCTGTAATCTACGGGGAGAGTATACCGAATCGAGACCAGAGAGAACGAACCCATATATACAATCGATTGGTGCCTCATTGACGCTCATCATGCCTTCCGCCTCAGTTGCCTTCGTGGCCAGTACCTAGATGACATGACTCCCCGCTCTCGATCCGTAATAGAATCCGCAGGACCTTTTCACAACTTAATGTTCTGGCCGATCTTGTCCCTTCTGGCGAAAATAAATCTGGACTAACATTTGTGACGGCTCGCCTATCAAGATGCGGTATACATGGGCAGAATATTCGTTACCATAACTTGCGTCGGTTGGATTAGGACTCTGCGCTGAACGGATACACTACCAGGCATGTTAGTCACACGTATGGATGATTTGTCTTTGCAGTCGATGGTCGTTTTTTTTTAATAGACAAATACACACTACTAAGACCATTGCAGTTGGCGTCTCCAGGGTCGATTGGATTGCGCCGCTTTGGCGTTCACACGAACAGGAGCCAAAAGAATGGTGCCTAGACTAGCGTCACGTTGTGTAAGGAAATAAGGCCGATTTGTTCTCATAATCGCCGACTGCCTCAGCGAAATCGCAGAATTACTGCTGTAGAGACATGTCGAAGACAGATGCTGACATGGAAGCAGTGACTAGTGACAACTATAACTTATCGACGCACGACCTATTGATGTATAACATGGACTTCACGGACTTAACGCTTGTTTTTGATTTGGGTCTCTCGTATGGCATTAGAAATGCTTGTACTCTCATCAGTTCTCATGTTGGTTAATTTTTAATGAAAGCGCCAACTCGTGGCACAAGGCTGAATGGTTACAACCAAGTTCACAATTATGTATCCGACATAGACGTGTGCATGAATAAATTGCTGTGATCACCCCAGGTATGCATATAATCGCTGCACGCGATCTTGGCGAGCCAGGATGCGTACAGATGTAAGACACCATAAACATAGATTCATTTCTTTTTGGGTGTTGGCTTGTCGACCTCCTGGATAGTGAGACCTATGCGAAAGGTGATTGTGTCAAGTAGGATATTAAGGCACGTATGAAGTGAGTATACCAGGCCTTAGGCTCTGCTTTAGTTTCTCCGCCTTTTCTGGGTCGTCTAACGAAAGCGTGTAGAGGTATCGTGAGCACCGGACCTTGAACTTGATTTGTGTCTTTCCATTAGGCTTCTTTGAGGTAATCTTTTTTATGCGTGCCTCTGCAGATCCTTATTTATTACATGGTATATCGCCAGAATGAGCGAGACGCACGGGACGCATCCTTCCTCTGAGTGATTGCAATCAGCTCTTTGATGTTGTGGATTTCTTTGGGCTGTCAAATGATCAACTATAATCCAAACAATGTTTAAGCGGTTACTCGCCATCGTTACTGGTCTCGACGAGAAAGCTTGACAATTGAATATTGGTGGTTCGTTGGTAGCAAATGTGGCTCAAACCTTATTTTACGATGTTATACATTAATGCGGCATAACCCGGCTATAGTAATCTATAAATACAATGACGAGCAGAAGATTACAGAGTTGGGCCTCTCCAGCATCTCTGACGCTTTCTCAAACTTCTCTTGTAACTCCATATTGCCAATAACTTTAGCGGCAGATGCCATTTGACGAAGAAGCTCCCCCAGCCGACGGAATGCACGTATCAAGCTCCCCTCGAATATCTGATCTGTAATCTTTGAGAGATTCATTAGATTGCCTTTCCCGGATGCAACTTTATCAGTACCTTGCAAATATCCGAGAATGAGGCGCCACGACACCACTGTACGACTGCATCCATCAGTTCTACCTTGAACGACGAGACATATTCATCTTCATCTCTGGGAAGTTTTGATTCTTTGGAGACCTTGGCTATTCGTCGGGCAATTTCTTGCATCACCCTCAAAGGAGCAGCAAGCTCTTCCTTGAGTTTTGTGGCTTGTTCACTCTGTATGGCTTTATATTAGTGAACAGATAGGTCGTTTTAAAAACATACCTTTTCGGCAAACACGAAACAACTGAGTAGAGCTGCGCATTGTTCAGGTAACATCGAATTAAAAACACCATTAAAGATCAATTCTGTCAACAGAAGTTCGTCCGCCGAGCTGATTTCACAAGCCACTCTGCCTTTCGTGTCCACGATGTCTGAGGACGTCGTAAACCCGAGTCGCCGAAGGACACGCTTACGACATTTGAGCTCTTCTAGCTGTAAGACATCATGTGTCGCCTGTATGCGCTTTTTCAGCGCACGGATACGTTCCTGATACTCTCTTTTACTTGAATACAAGGAGTACAACTGTGGAAGCCTTGGGTCTTTATGCAATGGACTCGAGCACATCTTTTGCTCCATAAGCCGTATTTTCTGCTTGACGACTTAAGAATTATCTTACATCGGCTAGCGATACCCACTTTTACAAGTTGTTTGAATTTCTCATCCTTGATTCCCAAATTCTCGATTGGGTCCAGCAGCATTATGCCATCAGAGAAACGTCGTTGGACCTCAAGAACACTCTTCCATGCCGTCTCCCTGGCCGATTCTTGCCGTAGATCCTTGGGTAGGAATATTCGAATATGACTAATACCCTCGATGGTGCTCAGTAATACGGGAACAACGAGTGGTACCCCCTTCTCTCCAGACGGACACGGCTGAACGCCGCCTGGAGTTGAGGTCACATTCGTACGGTCCTTAGATACGACTCCGCCAACGGCACAGTTGAGTAGAACATCGATGATATACTGTTCATGTGGGGGCAACTCTTCAGACTTGGGAACTGGACGGTTCTACAACACGAGTTAGAATAAATTGCACATATTTACCAATATCACATACCTTAGGCGGAAGTCGTTTTTGATAATTAATAATAACGCCCCATCCAAAATCGAGCTTCTGATATTTGACCTTAACGAGACGACCGGGTTGAAGAAAGGGTAGCGCGTATGACGGATGGGTGACAACTTCACGGAAATCAGCTGCCATCTGGTCAAGTTGCTGGCGACATTCGTAATATTCGGCCACGACAGATTCGTCGGGGATTTCGATCCGTCTCCTAGATTCTTCTGTCTGTCTAAGTTCTGGTAAATATGTTACTTATTTTAACGAAGGAAAAATGTGAAATAATGTATTACCTTCCTCAAGTTTGGGTATGCCCGCGCTGCTTTGGAACTGGAAGAATGACCTCGAGAGCATGTATTCTGGACTGATTCCTTCCACCTTCATGAGGTTAAGTACCATGTTATATCCGAGATGGAAAGCCGAATCAAGTCTATCTGCCTCACCCTTGACCATGGTCCTGGCAGTTGCAGGTTCTAGCTTTTCGTCGCACATCATTATGACCACTCCGCGATCGTCAAGACCACGTCGACCGGCCCTCCCAGACATTTGAATGTACTCGCCCGAAGATAGATTTCTAAACTCGTGACCATCGAATTTACGGGTAGTTGTGAAAACGACAGTCTTGGCGGGCATGTTAAGACCAATAGAAAACGTTTCTGTGGCGAATAGGACTTTGATCAGGCCCTCCTGAAAGAGGATCTCAATGACCTCCTTGAGAATGGGTAGAAGGCCACCATGATGTATACCAATTCCGCGTCGGAGAAGGGGAAGGAGGTTCGTTATTTGCGGCAACTGTTTATCGCTGCTCGACAGGTTTTCGATCGCGTTGTTAAAGATACTTGTTACGAGGTCTTGCTCGTCTGTCGAATTGAACTCAAACTTTGACATAGACATTGCATGCCCTTCGCATTCCCGTTTGCTGAACGCGAAAACAATGACTGGATTATAATTCTTGAGCATAATCATCTTTATTATCTTGGAGATATCAGATGATCCTGGGCCCTTTGTCACAATGTGCCGAGGCTGTATACGATGAGAATCATACCTTTCTTGTCTCCGCCCTTCTTCGTTTTTCCTTTCTTGCCCTTCCCAGCTTTTGGATCTGCTGGATCATCACCCATTGATTCTTGTAGCTTGCCCATGGCTTTGCTAAAAGTATCCTCCTTAAATTCGCCTTTCTCATTCACGACCAGATATATGCCTTCGCCACCAGCAGGAAATAAGTAATGTTGAAGTGGTGTTGGGCGGAAATCGGTGTAGACGACGTGGCATGGCTGCTCGTGGGATTTACATATCCACTCTGCAAACTGCATTGCATTGGGAATGGTGGCGGAAAGGAAAACGTAGCGGACAGAATGAGGCAGTAAGATAATCGTCTCTTCCCAGACGACACCACGCTCTTTATCTCGCATGTAATGAATTTCGTCGAATATCACCCAAGCGACTTCGCGCATAATTTCCGAACCACGGTACAACATAGACCGCAAAATCTAGAACGAAATCAGGCGGAAGCTCTGAGCAGAACAAGAAGCCACGCTTGCCAACCTCCGTCGTCATAACCAAGCACGTTGCGGATGGATTAATCGTGACATCTCCAGTCATGAGACCAACGTCTCCGAACTCTGCCAGCAATTCACGGTATTTTTGATTGCTTAACGCCTGTATACAGGTTGACAAAAACGAAGCAATTCATTGCAAATTCGTCAATGTCATCAACGAGACTTTCATGGGAGATGGAATAAGAACCTTTATTGGACTGGTGTATATTACTCGCTGCTTCCTATTCAAACATTGTGCGATAGCGTATTCTGCAACAACTGTTTTTCCGGCACTAGTGTGCGCCGACACCAACACACTTTCGTTCCGCTGGATAGCATACACCGATACCTTTTGAAAGGGGTCAAGTTCGAATTTGTACTCGCGATCAGGTTTGGCAGGTGGAACATATTGCGATATAGGAATATAATCGTAACCAGGTGGCACGGCGACTTGATGTCGAACCTACGCGCAAATGTTATTAGTCTAGAAATCGAATAGTTTAGAACAGCTGAACACATACCTGATGCCTTAGTTCCAGACGTGTCCCAGTCTCCACCGTTCCTGTCAGACCAGCACTCGCTGCGACTTCCCGCTTTGCCTCCGTCTCGAAATCATCCAATAAAACGGGGTTTGCTGATTCCGTTCTCTGTTTTTTAAGATCTGGAAGGCCTACTTCGGCGTCTCCTAGAGGTTCATGGTTTGTAGGTGGAGATTGCCTCGATCCCACTTTACGTTTAACTCCCCGCGTATTTTCAGCAGCAACATCCGTTTCTTTTTCATTAAGTTTGCTATTTAGTTCCTCTGGCGGGGGTGCCTCGTCAAGAAAAGCAAATAGATCGTTGGCGTTCATAGCCGAAAACGTTTTCGGAAATTGTCACATATGTCACATTCATTCGACAATGCGTGCTACTGTACACATAAACGATGAAAGCGGCACGCGCGCCGCAGGTCCCGCTACGTGCCGGACGAGGTGGTCCACAGAAAGACCATTACATTTTGGAAGGTGGAAGATAAGTGGGACTACAAGTGATTGTGGAAAGCCAGTTATAGGTACATGGGGTCTCAGTAATTTAATGATTTTCGTCTAGCATGTCGAAATCGTTGTCCATGTGTTTGTCGTTGACCGAATCGCCGCTGCGGTCAGCGTTTTTACCCTTTGGATCTGCCCTCGTCGTTTTGCCCTTGTTGTCACCATCCGCCTTCCCTTTCCCTTTATATATATCTGTTGTAATTTCATTCCAATAAACGGACATGTTTTTTCTCCCCGAATCGAACGTCGCGTCCTTAATGTTTGGCCTTTAACCTTAAATGTTGCCATCTAGAAACGGGGAGCTTGTTCGGGGATGACAGGGGCCAGAACCCCATAACGGCGCTCGTTTAGATCAGGGGACAGATGGATATTAAAGCGATGATACGGAACCCAACTCTTTTGATTGGCCCGATGAGGCGCGCGGATGTCGATACCCGCTCAGCTCGATCGCCCATTTGGTTGGCGCGATTAGGCGTGTGGATGTCGATACCCGCTGGGATCAATCGGGCATGCGGATGTGTCTGGTCGTGCTCCTGAGGGCATTCACACGTTACCTCCGTTACGGAAAAAGTCACGCTTGCTCGTAGTACTGAACCCACTACTTACGTAGCGGGAATTGTCATTCGTACATAGCTAATATTTAATAACAGATGTAGCAATAAATTTAACCAAACGCACCAAGACCAGCTCGTTGAAAATAAATGGTTTTTAATACTTATCATCTTTCACGAAAGATAAACAAGCGAGAGAGGCATCCCAAATATCATCGTCACTAAAGGACGAGGGTGAGAAAGTCTCCAAATAGCCAGCCGAATGAAACCACTCCTCCGTAGGGCCTTGTTCGATTATATTCATTGGAACAGGAGAAGTCGTTAGGAATAATTTGAGGAACCCCGAATCGAGGTTTTGGTCTGCAAGCGCGAACATAAGCGATTCAGACCCCGGCTTACCTGACCCGACATGCAAACTGCTATGCCTAGTCAGGGGAGCCGTCGGTAAAGTCAGGTCAGGGTGATACAGGATGGTAATTCCGTAGCAGTTCGAGTCCATGAAGAAGAGATAGGGCCAGAGATCATAGTCTGATTTGTTTCGCATAACAGCTGTGAACATAGCAGATTGATCACGGTCGATAGTCGCTCGTCCATCAACAAGCAGATTTGGTTCCTTTCTGTTCCAAGTTAGAGGGTCTAAGCTGTAAAGTTCCATGATAACTAGGTTTCCTAGTGGGTGTTCCGGATTCTCGGAATGTAGTTTCAAGTGGAAACGGGCTGCATCATTAATGACTTCTATTCCCGATCTTTTTTCAATTTTGATCATGCGAAGGCACGTAGTAGACAACAATTGGTCGTACCGATCGACAACGATATCGTGGCGATCAATGCTTAAAGATATGTCTGCTTGCGACTTGTCGTCGATGCGGACAATGTTCGAGCCTAAATGGCTTGACGCAGCCTTATCGGCTTTTGTGGGCAAGGAACGCCTCAATTTCAAGTATCGAAACAAAGACGTCAACGTTGCTTTGAGCTTGACTTTAAATGGTATCGCATTGTTCAGTCGAGATAAACGAGCCCAGGTATTCTTTGGCACAGAAACCTCGCTGCTCTGTAACTCGCCAACACACCATGTCGAATTTACTTCGATGACATGGACGGTAGTTAAGGAAGGATTCTTTGAGCCACGGTAGTTGTGAAGATGTATCGTAAATTCGGTTCCTGTTGTGATGCCATGGACGGCTCCTACTCCAATGCAAAGTTCAGATACGTCGTCGAGCTTGGCCGGAACAAACTGCCCATCTGCAACAAACGGAACAGCATCAAAAATAATCTTCGTCTTATCTGAGCCATGGCAGACTGGCTTTTGTGCCCCGCCCAGTTCCCGAATCAGGAGATCATATAGCCGAGCGTAAGAAGTCCGGTGGAGAGCGGCACCTGATGTTATTTTAAGGAAAGCACTGGTGAAACTGCCTCCGTTCCTTCCTTCCATGGCCCTACCACCTTGTTCGCATGCAGCCAGTAACGTGTGGGTTTTGGGTTGGAATTCGCAGAATCCAGAACTTCTGGCATAAGGATTCCCTCGAGCTCCTGGCCAGAGGCCTTGGTATAAATCGTCTGGCTGTGCTTCATCCGTGGACGTCCATCGAACGTGGGACCGTTCGCGATTACTTGTTCTCCCTTGCAACGGCGAAAAACAGCAGTCTAGGACGAAGGTGATATTGTCACCTTTCGCTTCAGCAAGTTCACGAAGCAAAGCGTGAATCGACCGGTCTGATATGCCAACTATTCTTCCA